>UELV01092820.1:3146-23931 GCA_900490015.1 Megastigmus stigmatizans
GGGGGGGGGGGGGGGGGGGGGGGTCAACTCGCTCGGCGGAGCAGTGCCGATGCAACAAGTTGAGATCTAACAGACGTACAAGCAATTAAAAGTTTAAAGCCGAGTATTAGGTCGATAATAACCCCAACCATAACGATGAGAGATTATTTTCTCTCTTGTTTACCAATTTTACCATATGTGCAGTGCACGTGTTAGTATAGCGGACTTGCGCTGGTCTGGGCGGCTATCGAGTGGTGAATAAACTCGTTTCATAGGCAGAAAGCGCGATATAAAATGACAAACGATGATCAATGTAATGGTTTTGTCTTTGTTCTCTCCGAGCCTCTCTCTCTCTCTCTCTCTCTCTCTGTATGTGTATCGTGTGGCCCCGACATTACTCTCTCCATTGTATCTGATTGCCAATGCTAATTCTGAGGCAAAGCGTCTAGACAAGGCGAATTTATTGCGATAATAATATTAACAAGTCATCTACCGCGCCGCGTTTATAATGCATCGAGCGATGAATTATTAAGATACGGCTACAGGCAAGCGGCGTGAAGAAATGCGCGCTTGGGCGTCGTGCGGTTTCGAAACTTTTTTTACAATGCTAAAATTAATCCGATAAAGGGAATTAAGCTATTTTAGGCGAATTTTTTTATTTCAAAGCTACGAAATTACGAGGGAAAGGCTTTAATTGTTCATTAAAAATGAAGGAGGAATATCGGACTTTTTTTTTTAATTTATGATTGTGGAATGAAGCATTTCTATGGAAAGATTGGAAGAAAATATAAGAACAATCGTAAAAGGCTTCTCGAGCACTGTATTATCAATTTGCAGGCACAACCCTACAATTATTCAAAACACAAAAATACAATTTATATCTACACAATTATGAGACCTTTATTGGTATAATTCCCTTCACTTATTCAAGTAAACTTACAAATAATGGTACACCAAACTCTTCTTCAAATTTCAATACAATTATTGAAAATAACAATAGCTCAAAAATCTTTACAGATGGAAGTAAAATTCTTCATTCTCTTTCTGCTGAAACTGTATGTATCTGCCCTTTCCTAGACAAAACCTTTACACGGTCTCTGCCAAAAGCAGTTCAATTTTTACCGCAGAATGTATCTTATGCCTTAGACATAGTACAGCTAATTTCATTTATATTGACTCCCTTAGTGCATTACAATGTTTACAAAATCAGAAAATCAGTGTAAAACTGAATCCTTACATAATTAATATTAAAAAGAAAAATCTAGAGTTTGAAAGTCACAAATCAGACACCGGTTCCGTTCACTTTATTTGGATACCATCCCACACTGGAATTCTAGAAAATGATAAAGTCGACCAATTAGCTAAAACTGTAAGTCTTTTGAACTCAACCAACGTTTCAATTCCCTATACTGATTTTCGAGAAAATTTTAAAAAACCTACGAGATTGAACACATCCCATATAATTGAAGAAGAAGATGCTACAAAGGCTAAAATTTACTTTCAAAACTTTTATCCCAAACAGCCTAGGCCTTGGTTTCACAACAAAAAACTTTCACGAGAGCTCATTGTAACAATAAACCGATGTAGATCGAGACATTACAGCCTCCTAGCATCCCTTGCGCGAATAAACATTGTCAGTGACCCCCTATGCCAATGCGGCACCAAAGCTCAAGACCTCGACCACATATATTTTGTCGATGCGACCGCATTTAATCGAATGTACCAAACGCAAAAGTCAAAATTATTATTCCAATTATACAAACTTAAAATAATTTTTCCGCTAAATATTGATGTATTATTGGTAAAACCATGTGTAACTGCGTGTGGATACATACTGTTATTTTTCCAACAATGTAACCTTAAGGTTTGAATGCTGTACCATTATTTACCTCATTTGTACTCTTCTATGTATTTTGTACAGCAATTAAAATTTCTAATTAGAAATTTTAAAGCTTTAAATAATAATAAAAAAACGACTAAGTAATCTTCTAAAAATTCCATCGATCTTAAGCACAGAAACTCGTACAATCATCGCGTCATCAATTATTATCAAGTTATTATTACATAAATCATTAAGTATCAAAACACAACATTTCTAAACTATATTAACCACGATTGAGTAAATAAAAGATCTTTTCCAATCCTGGCGCAAAGACAACCGCAAAATAGCGCCACCCAGCTTATCAAACACAATATCCCCACAAAAAAAGGAAAGCATATAACTCGTAATTTTATTCCGCGACGTGACAACGCAACCCCAGCTAATTCGCATATCCGCGTTATACCAGCGACATGAAAGACGAGAGCGTGTTTCGAATGCAGAGGAGTGAGCGAGATGGAGGAGAGACAGAAAAAAAATGGGCGCAGCGCAACGAAAGCATATATATAGTAATTGGGTAACGGGTGTATACATATATATACGAGTTGGGGGGAGTCGCCGATGATTTCGAGCAGCGGCCGATCTAATTATCGGGCCGCTCGCTTTTTTGAAAGGAATTCGCCCCGGCAATGACGCTAATTCACGACCTGCCATCCACACCCACTCATACACAGACACACACACGAGTGTGAAACTGGGACATGCACAGAGTTGTTGTGTTTACAGGAGCTGACACAAGCGTCGCACGCGCGCGTGCCAATCAGCCTCGCCTTATTCTTCGTTCGCTTTCCCTCTCCTTCTGGCCCGCATTTAATCGAATATCTTGGCGTGTGCTCGCTCAGGAATCGTCACGGAATGGAACAATATATCGACCGAATATGTCATTGTACTAAACAATCCGTCTGTTTAGAACTGAAATGTACTTTTGCAATTAGGATTTCTAATTATTGAGTATAAAAGAACGTTCTTTTCGATTTCCAAATAGTGGACAAAATCAGTTAAGTTATAGAATGTCAATATGGATAATTTATGTATCTGTGTAAACGTCGTAATTGTGGAATTACACCATTGTTTAAATAGCGTAAATGGATACGTCACTTTACGATAATTAATGATGCCACAATCACGCGTAGAAATAGTAAAATTTGAGGCTTGTTTACGCAGAAATTCGATAGTTAAATAAACCCGATACCTGCAGGATTAATTTATCCACAAATATATTGCGAAGCCACACACAGGTGAGTGCAGGGTAACAAATTAATGTAATCAGCTTAGGTGAGCTGTTCCCGATTTCTCCAATTCACTCGTCATGGCGTTTACTCATAAAAATGGTAGTCAATGGTTTAATCTATGTTAGATGTAACCAGAAACACAAAAAAGAATAATATATTTCGGTAGCATCGGTGGAGGATATTTATTGGAATTTAATAAATTTTGTTTTTATTCGCGAAACAATAATGAAGATATATCGGTATTACGAGTGTGTCAGGAAAAACAAAATTTCATATATTTTCCCATATGTCAAATATTATCCTTTTCAACTTCCACACACTGTCATGTATTTTTCAGAACTCGCATATTTTTCGGAAATAACGTGCACGGGATATTTGAACCTGATTAACGATCGAATCCGAAAAGCTTAATTAAACAAATTACCGCTTTTTAATGCTACCGAATATATCGCGAATATTACAAAGCAGTGGTTAAACGCTAGAATACAAGGTGTACACAAGCACATAAAGATAGCATAAATTCACGATAGCTCGGGAATCGCGTTCAGCGAATCAATAGCACAGAAGGTATATACAGGCAGTAAGATCGCGGCGAGAAGCGGTTCAAAGTGAAATCGCACCGCACTCGGCAACACTTCATAAGAATCTAAAAAATTTCATCGTATCCAGTTCTTCTTCTCTCTCCTCCTCTTCTTCTTCTTCTTTATTTTTTTATTCACTCGGAATATCCCGTGCTATACTTACATCTCACGATAATCCGCAGCATTGGAAGAGGGGTATAATAGCAAGCAGCTTGCGTGCACGGATGTTCATGCCCGGGGCTTTCTCGCGAGCAAGAGAGAGAGAGAGAGAGAGAGAGAGAGAGATGCTGGAGAGTTGGGATTACCGGGTCAAGAGCCGGCAGAGCTCCGAATCTGCATAATGCGAGAGAGAGAGAAAGAGAGAGAGAGAAGAGCGGATGGGTGAAAAGAAGAGAGGAGGAAGGCACTCGGCCGGGCTGCGTGCTTTGAAAATTCTAGTCGCGCTCGTTCGTTCAGCCTCCGATTCTGCTGCTACTGCTGTGGGAGAGTCGTTTCATGCACGCATCGCTTTGCAGTATAGATATATATGCGGGAGGTTCAGCGTCGAGATGGTGACAAAAATTTGTGCGATAGGTTGTATGTCAATTGTCAACTCCTATAGCTCTTGTTATATTTCAAAATACGTTATTTTTTGGGGGCAAAAAAAGTCGCAGCACGAATTCATAATTTTATAGAAAAGATCATGGAAATTAAATTTATGAGCTTGAAACTTTTGCAGAGATCGTTCGAGCAAATCAGACAGTTTTACTTCAAAATGGAACCATGAAAAATGGACTCATGTTTGTATTTTAATTGCACCGCATTGTTTGGCAGAAGTTCATTTCTTTTTGTTAGACCAGCATGCAATCTTTTCAAAATCATATTCGACTGGAAAATAATAATTAAGAGAAATGCTACATTTATATAGAAAATTGCTATTATATCTATTCGAAAAAATAAACATATTTTAAATAAAATCACGATAATAATAACGTAATTTTCTATAGAAAGCCAAAAAAATCTTTCACAGTTTTTCGAAAAGAATCAATTAATACTGTACAGAAGTGTTGATCATCTTGATCATCTCTATTATTCCTGTCGTACACGATTTAGTTTTCGGTAGCTGGCCAGAACTTCACCTCGGTTACCGAACCCGCACAATTGCAGCTTGCAAAGTTCGAATCGACATGGAACATCCCATGTGCCCGCCGCACCAACGCTGCAGACATGCACGCTTATATATATATATATATATAGCGCGAGAACCGACGAATGCACAGTTCATGAAATAGACAGTATAGTCCTGAATCATATTCGTTGCTCACGCGATTTCGCCCAGTTCTAGACATGCGCACCCATTGCCTGCTATATACACTTTTTCGTACGCGAGCACACGCTGCGCACAAGCCGCTGGAGAGAGTAGCACTGCTTTAAAAATGTAATTAAAGCTTTGAAGAGGCCTTTCGCGCGATTCTTCGCCCAGAGATTCCCTATTTATCTCAGTTCTCGCGGCATCGCGATAGCAAAAAAAAACTCGACTGCCTGCCACGGATTTTCCCGAGCCTCTGTGCAGCTGCATGTGCACTGACTCTTTTTTTCCCTCTGTACAGCTCTTATGCGTATCGTATGAATGTGCATACGCTATGAATGGAGCGGATATATTTATGTATATATGCATGCAAAACGTGTGTAAGTATTGATTTACCTTTTCTATAATACAGACGAGATTTATTATAGACCCGACGTCGACGTGATGCTCTTCACTCCCTAATATAAACGCTTCTGGCGTCACTATGTTTAGATTGACAAAATGCGACAGTATCCCTGTACTCCTGGAGACCTGGAAAACAAAATCAAACGTATATCCGTTAGTGCGTGTATGGCGACTGGATGATCGAGAGAGAGGGAGAGAAAGAGAAAATAGTTCGACTATTTCAACGCGTCAGTATAACCGAACTGACTTCGATATATATGTATATGTGTGAGTGTGTGTATTTTAACGCGAGCGCGTGATGCGCATATGCGATATGTCAGCGCAGTGTGAAATAAAATTTGTTGTTACAACTGTGCTTATTTGACTTGTGATCTGACCTTTATTGAGCTGTATAGGGTTGGGGTTGTAAAAATACTTTATCGTATTATGTCGAGTTGTGTATTGGTACATTGTGCGATTTGGATTTCAGATTCGCGATCGATACATTTATTCGAAATAAATTCAGATAAATGGTGACAAGTTTTATAAACAGCACTTTATATAAGGACGAAGTCTGACCAATTTTGAGCATTACTACTTACGCAATGTACATTTCTCTTGTTTCAGTTT
Organism: Megastigmus stigmatizans; assembly: GCA_900490015.1. Taxonomy (NCBI): domain Eukaryota; kingdom Metazoa; phylum Arthropoda; class Insecta; order Hymenoptera; family Megastigmidae; genus Megastigmus; species Megastigmus stigmatizans. The sequence goes on from UELV01092820.1 coordinate 9,120, forward strand.
CGAAGCATTTCTTTTTATAAAAGTCAAATTCCGTTAAGTTCTTTCATTATTATTATACCGAATTTTTCAATAAATTCCTTTTGACAATACACAATTTTCTCTAAGTCATATTATGCCGGAGGGCTAAAGTTGATGGATTTAATAATAGACATAATGTAATTTCCAAATGCGCTGTAGCCGCCTGCGCGAGAATAGAGATTGCCGGTACGAATTTCGGGTGTGCTCGAATAAGAGTCAAGGGTTTTGACCCCTTCGCGTCCCGTCATTTCAAATTCAAAGCCAAAATCTCGATTTAACTCGACTATTTCAAATAAACCTGAATCCTCCAACTTCGCGCAAGCCTGGGATTTCCGCGTTAAATTTGCGTTTTTCAATTTGTCGATTATTATCGATACATTTTTGAAAGCGTAGTTATATAAATTATTAATTATATTAATACCTCTTGAAAATAAATATTACGCTCATCGGATCAATCAAATCTGGGAGAATTACAATAGTATGTACCGACCTCCCGCATTTTTTTTGTCCACTTTCATTATATGCAGCTTAATATTTCATTCTACATTCAATCTTGCGATGCAAATCTAATTCTGTAATAAGAGATACGTGCGGATCGTTATATCAGAGTATACTTTCGATTATTACAATATGAAGCAACGGAGAAACCTCGGAATAACTACGACAGGCGAAAGGTATTTCTTAAACAAGCTCAAAACTACGCATACAACATCGGTGCAGTTCCAGCTCATAAAAGTCATTTTTCCTAGAATGGGTATACAGAAAGACTTTTTCCCTGCGCGCATACACTGTTAACTATCTGTAAAATAGTTTTGTGCAATGTACCAAGGGCGGGGGTGCGGTTCCAATGCGCTGACCGTTATCGATATTAGGCACGGTGCGACAAGTCAAACACAGTTGAGAGAATGTCGTCGGAAATCCGTGACACTTGGCTCGTCAGCGGCTCGACGCGGCTACAAAGTTTTTTCCTTATCGCCGCGTCAAAGTTCCTCCCGCATTTGGCAAACGGTCCAACTCCCGCCGACCTTAAGTATACATATATCGACTATCCCAAAGTTTCAGGCCTTTCGCTCTCTCTATAGCATCTGGTCTCCCTCTCCGCACCTCGAATACCCTCTACATCCACCTTCCCCACAAACCCCCTCCCCGTTAACGAAATTCTGCAGGCTACATGTTTGCCCGCATAGTTTATTCATAGTTGATTATGCTTATAGTTTCGAGTTTGCAGCCGCGGTCTGTTTAATTGCACGGCGTCACGTCAGCGCCTCGACCAATCGCTGCCACATTCTATATCGTGCGAACGCCTCGCATCTACACTTCCCCTCTGCGGGCCTCTACCCCTCCGCCTGGTCTCCGCCGCCGCCACTGCAGCAGAGACGCCAATTTTCCTTGGCTATGCGAGGCGCGCGCCGATCTCTATACGAGTGACGTTCAAAGTCTGTAGCCGGTGCATGCGTACGTCCGCGCCTTGTACGGCTGGAAATTCTGATGAAGCCTGCCGCTCCAGCCTCGCGGTCCGACTTCTTATCAACGGGAAATTGAGTTGGCTGGGCGACGAGTGCGAGGTATTCGTAATGACTGCATTGACGCGCATAACAGGGACCAAAATATGTTTGCTTGGATTTGTACGTCGGCTGAATTGTCTTCGTTCTGCAGCTGATTGAACGATGTAGGAATTAACGCGGTTTCACTGAACTCAGTTAAATTTAAATAAAACACGGGTGGCACGCAATCGGTGCTTTGCAGGAGGTTCTATATTCTCGTATAATCGGTAAATAATCGATTCCGAACGAACGCAATTCAATTTGAGCACCGCATCGCAATGTTTCGAGGACAATTAGGGGCAAGCCAAGTAAACCAACAGTCACCAAGAAAGCGAGCTCCTCTTTCTCTTCACTTTTCTTTGAAAAATTATTCGCAATTAGAGTCTCGGACGCGGGTTTATTTGTCGATAATTCATACAAGTAACAGAGCTCTTAGAAGTCGTTGTAAAACTTTTTATTAAAGTGTAATCAACGTTTTTGCTCTACCGATAATTAAGCCGCGCACATTATCGACTCAAGCAAGTTTTGAGGGTAGCACGCGCACCGAAGGAAGAACGTTAGAAACAAATTCATCTACAACTTTTACTTTTATAATTTACTTCTGTGGATGGACGAAATGGGCGGGACCAGGCAGAAAGAGATGGAGAGAGAGAGAGAGAGAGAGAAAGAGAGGTTCGATAACGAAGCTCCTTCACTGTCTTCTTTCCGCGAAGCAAAAGTTTGATCGTGAATATCAAAGGAAAATCATAAAGTTTTCTCTAGAGAGGGGGAGGGGAATGGGACGGCAGCAGCAGGGGGGCAGCGAGAGGATATATTCCATTCCGTTGCACCGACGTGAAATAAATGCTTTATGGCCGGCAGATAAAAAAAAAGAAGACCGATCCGAATTTACATTTTGATAGATACTTAAAAAAAAAAGAAATATACGAAATTCCTTTTTAGAAAAATATTAGGCGATTCTCTCTTGTTCTCCGGCCTCTTCCTTTCCCTTTTTTTTTCTTCTTTTGGCTGCCCTCCCCCGTCACTTGTGTATATGCCGATATACACCGGAGGTCGAGCCTTTGACTGCGCCGTGTATTCAAAGAACATTTACATAAAGAATACGCGCGTATCGGCCAGTTTTTCCCCCTAGAGAAGGAGAGAGAGAGATAGAGAGAGGCTATCGGTTTGCGACGATGAAAGCATCACTCTAAATTGACAATTTCATATCTCCCTTTGAATCTTCTTATCGCTGTCATGTTTTCGAGGATCGATGTGGCCGACGATATTATAGTGGGTCCACGTGTCTGTATATGTATATAAGCTCGGGGGAAGGCCAAGTTTTTCATTAAGGCACGCAGATCTGTCTCCGAGGAAAAAACATTTTTAATTTTTATATACGAACCTTTGCGCGGACGGAAAAGTTTCGCGGCACATGTCAGAGGGCTTTTATCTTCGATGGGACACCGAAACTTGCTTCTCGCATAAAAGATGAACTTTTTCTCTTTTGTGCGGCCGAGAAAGTCGAGAATCGCTCGATCATATTTATATCTTGAATATTAAAAATTCTCGGAATCGTAAAAAGCAATGGATTTTACAAAGATATAAACAAAGGGCTTTTGATAATCAAATTCAATAAATGCTGCTTCAACTGATGTAAATAGAATTGGAAATGTCATTACATTACTTTGAGTTAAATAAAAAAATTGATCAAGAGACATTTATATAGTTGAAATGCGAAAAAGAAATCTTATTTTACATTTTTCAAAATTGTCTCTCCATAACTTTGTTCAAGCAAAGCAAAAAATTCTAATCGACAATTGTAAATGGATTGACCCCGATCAATCATTAAAAATTAAATTTTCTCGTATTATTTTCGTTAAATGTATATTCAGTGCACGTATCGAAGAACAGATTTATTTTCCATCATCTCTAGTCGAGTTTACATTCCATCCCTCCTTCTGCTTAAGATTAAAGATCTTTTTAAAAATAATAACAGTGCGGCGTATAAAACATAATAAAAATCCATCTAAAAGTCGTAAATCAAATTACTTTTAGCGATGTATTTTAGTGCTATGATAAAATGAAAATTTTTATGAGTTCGTTTTGAGAAAGAGGTGGGTGGCGTGCATAAAGGAGGCTGAGGGAAAAATATTAAAAACTTTGGTTATTTTTAGTTTTAGTGGACGCGAGGGTGGAGGATCGGGACTTCCGGTAAAAATAAAACGATGAAATCGAGAGGACAGCGACAGAGAGAGAGAGAGAGACGCAGGTGATATAAAGAGAGAGAGAGAGAGAGAGAGAGAGAGAGAGAGAGAGAGAGAAAAGGAGAAAAGCAAAACCGTAGAACGTCAGAAATCACAGGGAGATAAGAGTTGCGCCCGTGAGCTGCGCGCAGGAAAGGAGAAGTAAGAGGGAGAGAGAGAGAGAGTGAGAGAGGGAGGAGAGATGCAGAAAGAGATCGCTTGGGAGGTGGAGGGGAAATAAAAGCAAAAATAAATTGAGATTTGCCCTCCTCCCCTATAGCCTTCTTCTCGTAAGACTATTAGTAGTTAAAAGAAAGATAGGAAAGGAGAGCTTGGCGCTCGCGCGAGAAAGTAAGGAGATAAGAAATTGAGAAAGGGAGCCGCCGCCGCGCTAGAGCGACTGAGATAGAGCGAGTTTATTATATCCTCCCAAGTATTAATGAAAAAAAAAAGAAGGAGGGGACGAGTAGTCCAAGCTGAGTACGCGCGCAGCCCTACTGGCGGAGAGAGGCCAGAGAGGCAGAAAATGAGTTTTCGATGAAAGACTGCCGATGGAAGAGTCTGTGGAGTAGCCCCAGCAGCAAGAGAGAGAAAGAGGGCGTGCTCGAATGATTAAGGACGTCATGAGCAGGGCCGATAGTGATTGCGCGGATTCTCGGCTCGAGCTGTAAATATAACGTATTACAAGCGGGATTCGTGGCCCGAGGAGCAACTTTTGCCAATTGTGCGCCGAGTATATGCATTTTCTTTTTTCGCGAAAAAAAAAGGGTATAGTTACCGCAGCTATTTTGGATTTGTGACTCTCGTGGTCCACTCGACGTGTACCACTTACACGAAAACTGAAGCGAAAGCAGCTACTGGTACGTGATGAAAGAGGCCGAAGCTCTCCGTTATACGTGCCGCGGTGGTCCGTTTTCCACGGTAGAGGCCGCGGCCGTTAGCATTTGTCGCGGCTCTCGGAAGAGCAGTGCAGTCTACCTCTGAAACATTTATGTATTCCAGTCTGGGCAGCCGATGTGCATGAAACCTGCAGTCCGGCCTCGTCCACCCCTTTTTAAGACGCTGCTACTACCGCTGCAGCAGATCTCAGCCCCCGGCTGGATTATTCAGACATCATTCCCTGGAATTTATTGTTTTTTTTTTCTTCTCGCTCGCTTGCGGAGAGAATGCTGAGTTTTTTACGGGCGACGTGAAGGAAGAGTACGTAACAGGCCGATCGAAGGATCCGCGCGAGTATTTCTCGGCCGCGAGGGATTTGAAAAGTTAATGGAGAGAGCGTGTAATTGGATTTGGATATCCGCGTAATTTGCGGATCGTGCGAAGAATGGTCTCGGTGACCCTTACTTACCAAACCTCCTCCCCCCTTTTCTTCGTTAATCCCTTTGATTACTTTTTACGAGATCGTTTAGAGCGAGAGAGGTATTTACTAAAAAGAAGCCCTCTGTATTCGATCGGGCGTTTTAATAAATAATCCGAATTCGGAGCAGCGACGAGCTAAACGAGCGTATGAAAAATTGACTGCAGGCCTTATCTTTTACACCTGCGTATTATTATCTTTAAAGAGATTCATGTACAGCCGCGCTCATATTATTACGAGCTCTCTCTCTCTTTCGCGCGCTGGCGCACGCCAGTCAATGGCCTTCCATTAATCTCGTTTTGATGAAAGATAATACGGAAATAGTTGAAATTAGCGGTGAATAGCCAATTTGGGGTTTTAGCAGTAAGAAATTATGTTAATTTGCCGCTTCTCGCTCGCTACACTACCACGTGCAAGCTCCGATTGTATCGTTCTTTCGTCATTTCCTGTACGATAATGCTGACGACCACTTAAATTATTTTTATATTTCGTGTCCCAAACTTGCGCGCGATTAGCGCCGTTTATATTTGCGCAATTTTGCTGGCGCGCGTTTATACTAATATTGAATTGTTGACTATCGAGGACGATTAAGTTAATTAAAGCTATTTCTATATACGAATCATATGCAATGGCAGTTTTAGCATTTCGCCGCGTAATTAACACCAATCAAGTGGCTCTGATATCTACACCATTCTATCGTAATTTTTGTTTGATTATTAATCGCCCATTGTATACTTGATGAATAATTATGGTACACAGATTTAGCACAGATAAGCTTTTAATTTACGAATTATAGGTAGATCATTAATGTTTATTAACAATCTCATATTTATTTATTTTACTTGCTTAAGTTGCGTCTTCTCGAAATCGCATTTTTGATAATTGAAAATTGAAAGAAAACTATTTCTCCTAGCAATACAATTTCCTGTTTATAGGGAAAATTCAAATGTTTTCAATCGATGTGCTTGCTGTTTTCCTTAGATTATTGGGACAACTTTCCTTTCCCCCGCCGCTTATACGGCCGAAGCCCCGCTTCGTAGATTCCCGGAAAGTTCGCCGCGTATTCGTCCAAGTTGTGTCTACGCATCAGCAAAAACTTTTTAACAATAATTTATGCACCTCGTGAATATAACAGCTACTTTCACCAAAAATAATGAACCTTTCAGAACGTATTTCAATCGACGACAGATTATTCCAAGTCTAATAAATATCACTTTACGACTACTCGTATAAATTCCAAGAAATTATGTGTACAACTTGAAGACTATTAAATTAAGCTTCTATATGAGAGTAATTAACCTTTGTCCAATTCTTGATAACTGCTGCACATGATATTTTATACGAGCGAGCAATTAAACTATCCGAAATATAAATTCTAATAACTAAAACTTTGAGAATAGAAAGAGGGATGAACGTTGAAGAGCTCTTTTTACATCCCCCCCGCACAAAGACATCCTCTTTAAAATTCTTCTTTTTTTTTGTCGGCCAAGAATAGAGAGGTTACGTGCGCCGCGACACAAAACGAGAGGCTCCGCGAAAGAAAAAAAAAAACTTCTGAAGGGGATGACTTTGTACCTCAAAATGTCGGCGCGTATAAAAAAAAAAGGGAAAAAGGAAAAGTGTTATAAATCTTTGTTTGCACACCTTTGACTCGCGCGGGGATCGATAAGAAATTTTATGTGCTACTAAAAAGGCTGCAGGAGCCGACAATTACAAACACCGCGGCGCAAAGTAAAAAGTTTGATTGGTCTTTTAAAGCTGGAATAATGAGGTTCCGCCGCGCGAACTTTTGTCACTTACTTAATTCTTGCAATTTATAATGCGGCGATTAAAAGCGAAATTGTTCAACGTAATATACTTCGCGGGAACTTCCTACTCGGGCGCTTTATATAGTGTTTGTATAAAACTATTAAGGAAATAAATGAATATCGTAAATCTATTATAGATGTAAAAGTGAGTTGAAACGCGCGTATCTGGTTGCAAGCGCTCGCTAAAGTCGTTGCAGGTCACAGTCGAGTGCGCACCGAGAAAGAGAGAGAGAGAGAGAGAGAGAGAGAGAGAGAAGGCGTGTTTGTGTGTGAAAGCGTTGCAGGTTACGCCACTGGCGGAATCACGGATTGATAGGTATAAAAAAATTCAGCCATAAAAAATTTATAGTAACTATACGTATAGCTCGTCGTACCTATAACAAACTTTATTAAATATTTTTAGCTCCTCGATAGCCCCATGAAAAATATCGAGCGCGGAAACTCTGATTCTAAAGCAATTCCGCCCCCCCCCCCCGCGGATTCTCGAAATGCATCGTTCTACCCTGCTGCCAGTGACTTTTATTGGGGTAATCGTTAGCAAAAAGGGTATACAGAATAGAAGCTGCCGCTTCACGAGAGCACATTGCTAAATTAATGCAAATTTTTGTTAAAAAGCGCTCAAGGCGTATAAGGTCAAGAGGTCGGGCGGTCCCGAAGTGTTAGTAGTACCAAGAGCGCGAGGAGGAAAGAGAGAGAGAGAGAGAGAGAGAGCGAGAGAGTAGATAAGTTTATATGCCCGTCGCAACTTTTAAACTGCTATGGTGGGGTCGGAGTTAGCGCCAGTACTTGGCTTTTCCGTTAAGATAACACTCGCGCATAAAATAACGATCCCTCCGCCAAAGTTCCCTAGCTGCGAAACTCTATGACTCTTTCGCGCGCAAAGCAGCCGCAGCCCTTTTTTTGCGCGCCGCTCAGGAACAATTCCCTCTGCGTTTTCTCTTTCATGCTATACCGCCGTGTGTATGTTTTCCTTTGAGAACTCGTTCGGTTCGTTTCTTTTTTTTTCCTCTCCCTCTCGCTCGCTATCGGTTTTTCCTCGTTTCCCCAGCCTGAATCAGAATCCTTCACTTTGAAAAAGAACCTTTTGCCAAGAGGTGCGCGTATACGATTGGCCGCGATATGTTTGGTTTTCCATTTGAGTTTGATCGATTTTGACATGCTGGGTAAAAGATCGATATGTTCCGGTGTGCATGTTTCAAGAACGTACTCGTGGTGATTTTAGGATTCGTTGACGGATTAAAGTAATCATCAAGTGTGCTTTATCAGCAAGTCCCGGAATGAATATGTCAATTTATTACGAATAACGAGAGTTCAATAATTGGAATTTCTGTATAATTGGTGAATAATTGATTTACAGGAAGGAATTCGTCAATACGTTTGCGATACTTTAATTTGCGCATATCCGAGGAATCGCTATCTGTAGAATTTAAAAATATTCTTCGTTTAAAAAGTAGAAAAGGCAACAGTTTGTAGCACATGCATTTTATATAGTTGGCAAAAGAATCGCACACGAAATCCCCGATATATCGTCGGGTTGGGATAATTTATTTTTATTCGGTTCATCAATTACTCGGGACCAGTCGCGCAGCTCTCACCGAATCCGACTTCAAGTGACCATCCAATTTAAATCAGCGAATCCCAGCGAATAGCTCATCCTATTTATCCATTGGCTGTGCGCGCATGTCTGATCGAATCCGTCTGTTTCCAACTGCGCGAATATAAAACTCCCAGTAGCAGCCTCAACAGTATTTTCGCAGCAGAAGCTTACGCGCGAAGATGGATAGCTACGCGGGGAGGGTAGGAGGGGGCGAACTTTACAATTCCGTGCCTATGCAAATTTTTACATATAAGGTTACGCGCTGAAAAGTATATCCAACAGCAGCAGCCGCCCAATATATTATTCAAATTTTCGAATATCGTATTTTAATTTCCGGCAGCCGTCCGGCAGCCCGGCCCTCGAGCTCTTTTTCCCACCAGCATATATATCCGAACGCATTATTTCCATCGGCGCAATGTTATATCTATCCCGGGGCCGAGGCAGCGATAAATTAAAACTATCGCGATATCAGATTTTCACAAATACGACTGTATAGAAGCAGGACACGACGGCAGCTCCGGAGATACGGATCCGAGCACCAGCTATTATCATTCTAATTAATTTTGTTAATAAAACTTGTGTAGAAGTAAATTGCTATAGGATTTTCACTGTGTAGACTTTGTGTATGTAGAGCTTGTATGTATACAACTTCAGTGGTATCAGCACTAATGCGCGCCCATTACTATTTTTTTTTCTTTTACAAAATCCTAATTTTAGAATAGTCGTAATTACGATCTGACGCGTGGATAAGGATGATTAAGCGCGAATTCGTTATCGCGAGCTCCTATCTTTTGTCAATCAGCCGCGATCTTGTCACAGCATCACTTAATCAGTGCAGTCCGTGATAAACTATATCGCTTACACTCGTACCCGGAAGCTCTTAAATAACTAATCGAAGAAAAAATACATCTCGATCATCTCCAAATGCGTTTACCTCGTTATATAAATAACTTTTGTTTTTTTTTTCCTTCTAATAACTTCCAAGTTCGATGCTCCGTTGATGAGAATAAATAGAGCGAGTGTACGTAGACATTGGACAGCTAATAAAGCGATTTTCGCGACAGTGATTTTTCGCATCTAGATTATAGGGAAGTATCTTGTCCGGGTCAATGACCGAGCTATAGGGAGAACCAAAGAGGGTCGTTAAAATGGTCGATCGTGGTCGGATGTGGAGATGAGAGGAGAGGAACGAGGAGAGGGATGAGTAGGAGGGATTATACGGGACGATCGGGTTATTGGTGACGCACTCTGGCCCTTCTGAAGCACCTCCCAGCTATATCCACGTGTTTATATTATGCATATAAAATTTGTTTATAACCCAAATAGCGCATGGGGGGCTTTGTGCTCGAGTGCTCAACTTGCTGGATACAAGAATCCTTCTTTGTTTATTTTTTTGTAAAAAAAAAGGCCTGAGAGTTCAAAGAGCTAAGTTTTTGGGTGAACGGGTATCTTGATTGATCTACAGATCGGTTATTATGGTTGTACGGCTTAAGAAACGATTGCAAAAATATTATGTTCTCTGTAAGGCCGCGCAAGATGGTATCCGCGTCTTTAATGATAAAAGTAAGCCAACAGTTGTTATCTTAAATAAATAAGGCAACACCTTGCTGCCAATAAAATTAGCCATAAAGATAACGACCTCCACCCCGCTTTTAACCGCCACATCTAGAAGTACCATCGTACCACCAATAACGTGTTTTCAGCCGCACTTTAGGCTCGTTAGTTTAGGCACCAAACATTGTCTTCTCGTCGCTACGACTGAATTATTAACAAAAGATACATAATGTAGCGCTAATTTTTTTTTCCATTCGCTCGCGTTCGCTCGGTATACCCATGCAAGGGGGTGGCATGTGAATAATACTCACACACACACGCACGCAGGAGCTGCAGATATAAAGCAGAGTCACGCGATCGGTCGTGCGAGCGCGCGAACAATTCGTCGCCGAGGGGCTAGCGAGAAACGTCGAGAGACGTCGCTAAGTCGCGCCACGGCCGACGCCCCACTATAAATAAATCTCTATTAATCCGCTCAAGTATACGGCGGGGGTGGCAGGCTGGTGGGGGGAGGGGAAGGGGTAGGGACGGATGACGACACCGTAATGGCCCCGGTTATCGCGATCGGAGCGAGTGTGCGCGCCGGCTAACCGGGACGAGGTGAAAAAAGTTACGGTATTTAGGGAATTCGGGACTGACTCCGCTCTGTGTGTATGCCGTGGCGCCGCGAGTCACCAGGCTGAAGGCCGTCCATGAGTGTGCGTGTTTGTGTGTGTGTGTGTCGGTTGGTGGTGGTACGAGGGAGTAAGTAATCTCGACTCGAGAGCTGCGCGGTCTCCCGTTAAAAGTGCCTTTTTATACCGAGACTACGCTATTTATTGATCTTTAGCGCCTTATGTGTAGGCTTTTCTCTCGATCTCGCACTCGATCCCAGCTCTTATACACATCTATATATATATATATATATAGGATATTATACCTCCACCTTAAGGGATATTATTTTTATTCACCGCGCTTAAGTGATAAGAGGCAACTCAAGTTCTTAAAAACTTTATCTCTACCTCTCTCTCTCTCTCTCTCTCTCTCGCTCCCTTTTACTCGCGGCCAGGCATCTCGTAAACATTAGTTGCCACGCACGAGGTTTATGCCGAGATTAGGCCGGGGGAGGAAAACATTGTTTAAACGCGTTACTTATTGCGTCGATGATCTTGAGGCAACCCGTACGTGTTATATACATATATATCCTCGATGTTGCCCGTTTACGCCTTCTTAACAAGATGTTTGCTTATCGTGATAACCTCCCTGTGCATATCGCGATAATATTTCGGTTGTTCCTATACTATTACCTTTTATCGCCCCCCCCCCCTCCTGGTTTTTTATTATGAAACTTGTAAATGTGATATTGATTTCTTTACATTGTAGATGTCGAAAAATTTCGAAAAACTCTTTGTAAATTAAGTTATTCTTGGTAAAACAAATTATCCATTTGATGCACTAGAACGAATTGAAATACCGGTTTTGACGTAATATTTACAATGTATAAGAAACGTGTGATGAAAGGTGAAATCGTTTTAAATGGTGTTGATGCACTCTGCTCGAACGAATTATATAAGCTATTCAAAAGTTCGAATTCCCCTAAAAGCGTGCATATTAACGCCAAATGTAAAGTGGACAAAATGATTTAATACACCGTAATAAGCAAACACCTGTATAGATTTGCACAGCGACGGAAAGTTAAATTCATTCCGCGAAAGTTTATTAGGCGAGTCGGTACGAGAAGAAAATAAGAAGAAGGCGAACGAGAAACAGCTACTATATGCGCAAAGATAGTACGCATTGCCGCAATCAACCAAGCGAAAACAAATTTCTCCGTCGTTGCTGCGGAAACAAGCTTATACGGTAGCAGGTGGATACGACGAGGAGGAGAGTGCCCGAGAGGAGAATAAACGCGTCGTTACAGGATTGTCTACAGATTGTTTTACAGCGTTGCAAGGAGATATTCTGCGTGACGTACGCTCGAGTCGGGAGCAATTTTCCAAATGAAACGAGCGATTCGCTCAAAGTGGCTTGAGCGACTTGTTACAAACTTGTTACAACATCAAAATGAAGATACAATTTTTGTCCCACATTTGTGAAATCACTGCCTGTGAAGAGTAGTGTATTAAAATTTCCATAAAAAAAAAAAATTGGTAAAATCGTGCATCTGAGCCTCTTTTAACAATAATACGCACCGCACCATGAGAGACAGTGCGAGTTCGAGATTCAGACGAGAATTCGTTTAAGATCGAGTCGCGAAATCCGCGGATTACTTCGGTCCGTCTTAGGGTTCTCTCTAAACAGCGGTCCATACGGCTACATCTTCCACGTCTATAGATACACCGGAGTAGCTGGCGGTGTTGCTCGTCCTGCGAGTCACACACACACACACACACACACACACACAGAGAGAGCCGGGCGCTTAAACAAAGTGCATGCATCCTCGCGGCCCAGTAGCTACACCCTTATACACATCTTATACCTCTGTATACTGTATATACTACTGCACCGGTGCAGCCTCGGCGCGTTTAGCATAATCCGTTTTCGCGGGATAATCCCCTTATTATGTCTTGTGCCACGGCCTTCTCTCGTTGTGCCGAGCCGACGAGGAAATCGGCAAAGTAGGTGTCGCCGCGCTGGTGCGCTGCAATTTTCCTCTGTCGCGGTTATACTCTCTCGCGATTCGCAGAGCTGCACGCAGTGGTAGTATTTGTCCGGCGTCGACTCTCTCTCTCTCTCTCTCTTTCTCTTTCTCGTTCCCCGCCGGCGATATTTGTCTTGTCAGGATAGTGTATAAACGCCGCCGACTCGCAAATAATACGCCGCCGACGAGGCCCCCGCGCCACAATTAATTGTCTGCCTCTGTATAAAGCGGACGTCTCGTTGACAGTGCGAGTAATTGTCCTATACTGCTGGGCTTTAAATGCGCGCTCCGCTGCCGCGAGGGGCAATGCACACACTCTTCGCGCTTCTCTCTTCTCTCTCTCTCTGCTCTCTGTTTACCGCATCGATCCCCTCGCAGATGCTTTTTCGGGGTATCCGTCATATCGTATATACGCGACGCGGCTTTGGAATATCAGCTGTCCCCCCTACCCCACCCGCCTACTCCGCGACTCGCGGGCACAAAAACTGTCCTAATTTCGAAGGGGGCCGCAATTTTTCACGAGCACCGCTGCCGCTGCTCCTGCATATAGCCGCACGCCGAGAGCTACTATACACATCGCTTATATAAGGAATGCCCGCCATTTTTCATTTGCCCGCGGAAATTTTACACTCTTTGTGCGTCTGCGCTCCTCTCTCTTTCTATCTCTCAGCAACGCTCCTCCATCCCTTTTTAGCCAGCCGCCGCCGCAATTGCCGCCGTAAGAGCGTGTCTCGCTCTTTCCATTTTGGTAAACAGATGCTTTAAACAGCGGCCGGCGAGGTGTAAAACATTTTGACGCGCCCTTTTTATCAGGCTCGTTCTTCTTTTCCGCGCAGGGATATGCGACCGTGCGTTGCGGCCTTTCTAATTCATCGCACGATAAAGCGTATCAATTGCCTGTTAAAAAGCACTGAGAGATCCTTATTATTGTAGTCTTTTATTTTAGGCATGCATGAATTACGTTAGTGACAATACCTATACTTTCGAGTCGAATGAGTGTCGCAGCACAAACAGTCTAGGAGTAAAGCTGCACGGTATAGCAACGAACGCGAATAAATTTCAAGAGTCGAGCTCGGAGCTTTTAGGGACTCGCTTAGGATAAGTATAGGCTGGGTGGGCTTGCGACATCGAGATCCCATGGGTGTAGCAGGGGGAGAATCGGGAAAAGCCGCCGCTCTTGTCCGTTGCCAAGCCCATGCAGGGGAGCTAAGTTGCGCTTAATCTAACCGTTTCTTTGTTTATTCGATGGCTGCCCTATTTCGACTGTCGCCGCTATCGACTTTTCAACGCTGATTTGGGAATTACATATCGATCGCGGCGTTAAAATCCGAGTAGTTCATCGACCAACTTTGCGCACAAATGTACAGATCTGACCGTTTCGTCATTCGCGAATGCTTTGCAGTTCTTCCTTTCTTTTATTCCATCACCTCCCGGCGCGTCTCTTCTGCACATTGGAAATTCAATTTTCCCGTGTCTCCGGGCGAATTATACTCGGGGCTACGTTGCAACGTCCACGTATACAGCACATGTTCTCGATTGAATATTTTATGTACACACTTAGACGCGTCGTAGTGCAGTAGCGGCGGCGAGAATAAAGTCTCGCGCGCAGTCGACTGAACGAGATTTTCAATCTCGCTCCGCTGTGAGACATGGCTTCTGGCTAAAGAGAGAGAGAGAGAGAGAGAGAGAGAGAGAGAGAGAGAGAGAGAGAGAGAGAGAGAGAGAGAGAGAGAGGCGCGCGGCGTCAAAAGGTTTGTCTTGCTAATGAGCGGCAAGCCGGGATTAGAGACTCGTACTCGAGACTGCACAGACTATACGCGAGTCGCGTTCTCTATACGCGAAGCGGCTCTTGTTTATTACGCTTCTCTTTGCAGTGTGAAAATGAGCCGCCGATGATGCTGACTCGATCAACGACGTCTTTGTACGGGGTGAGTGGCTTTTGTTTAGGGGCAAATAAAATCCGAGCCATATTGATGGAGCAGTTATAGTAGCGTCGTTGGGAGCATGTCAAGAACGATCGCCTGTGTGCGGTTGTATCGATAAAAGGTAATAAACAGGATCGATGAGGTTATTTTATATATATATATAT
>UELV01092842.1:0-11558 GCA_900490015.1 Megastigmus stigmatizans
CGGTATCACCATTCGAAAGAAAAGCTCAAAATACGTCGGACATGATCTTTTTCAAATTTTTTCAAACCTTTTTTTTAGTTGAAAAAAAGCCTTGAAAAAGATGTTAAAAATTCGGGGTCTTGGTCGTTAATGGGTTAAGGTGCCGTACTCAGTACCATCACTAAATTTAAAGCTCTTTCTTAAGTATTAACACGATGTGCTGTTGATATTTTTCAAAGGATATCTTTGTTAAAACATTCTTTGTACGACGTTAATGACAAATTATAATTGTTTTTAAGTATCTTAGATTGATATCCTATTTGATTTTGTATATTAAACGAATACCAACCAATCAATAATATTAAATAATTATATAAGATTTAAGAAATGAACGTTTTAAATATTAAGATACTAAAACGTACATTACGTTATCGAATTTGCCATAGATATATAATACAGAAAAATCCGAAGATGCATCTATGGCATCTGTATACATGTATACATTCTAGTGAGTTTTTCTTTTGCCTTCACGAAGAACTTTATTTACAAAAGAAAAAAGCTTTAGTAAAAAAAGAACGGAAAACATTGACGCTGCGACCGCATTATCTTTAATTAGCTCCGCGCCAGAAAGGTGTTTTCCTCGTTTACAAAAGTAGATTCGCTTATTACGGAGGAGTATAATCCCAGTCAACAATCCATAACGTTCATCTCATTACCGCGCCGTGCGCGCGCACTTTTACAAACACTCGCACTGCGTGTAATGCCATATAATAGTAGCGTACCTGCACCGCGACTACTTTACACGTCGCTACACACATATCCGACTTGGCAAGAATTATACCGTTACCTATTTAAAAGGGGCTTATATAGGATAGGGTGAAGTAAAACAGCGCGTATATATACGGAATGCGATGCCGTGAAATTAAATCGTTGGCAAGTGCAAACAAACCTACGCCTGGCAGTCGCTTGTATAAAAGGGAAATACAGTCTTGGGCGTTATATATAAAGAGATTGGCGGAGGATTGGAAGGAACGCGAGACTACGCGAAAGGACGAGGTAGAAGAGAATATAATCAAACGATTAAGTTCATCGGCGCCGATGATGATTAGCAAATGAGGATGGGCCAAAGGCGCGACTACTTCCTGCGACTCTATTGCGAACACCGCGCCTATATAGCGGAATATCTCATGCCGTGGATATAGGATCGGCGGAAAATCGATCGTCCCACGCTCTCGTGATGGTCTGCACGAGATGTTTGTTTGTTTCTATTTTGGCGGCCACGTCTGTTATACACGGTTTGTGTGCTCTCTCTCTCTCTCTCTCTCTCTCTCTCTCTCTCTCTGCGGGTAATCATGCGAGCTTATTTAAAAGTCTGACGCACAGTAGTCGTCGCCGCGTCGATCGGTCGCGGGTTTACATAGAGTTGCCGTGATTTCTTGTACTTGGAGAACGAGTTGTGGTGGACGGTGGTGGTGGCGTTGTAAAAAGCTCACGCGCTAACCGCGATGCAAAGGAAGAAAATCCCTATCGGCTTCTGCTAGCTATAATTTATTGATCTAATTGAAGATGATATATCGTTAATGAACTGTGCGGTGCTTTCTTCGAGAGCCGCGTTAATTAGTACGTGTGCGCGTTGTGCGAGTGAGTAAAAACATAAATAGTGGATTAAATGTAATAACGTTTCTGGTTTATACAATCGTTATACGTTTGATATTGTGAGAAAAGTTGAATCGACATTGCTTCATGTTTTTTATGCTCGAAACACAGTTTCAACTACCGAATAATGTTAGATTACGCAGGTTTTTTTTTGTATAGGAAAAAGAAGGGAATGGTAATTCGGCATTATTTTTCGAGTTTTAATTAAAATTCTGCAATAACGTCAAATTCATTTTGTACGTTTTACCGATATTGCGACCGTATATACAAAATATTAATTTGAATATAAAGATCCTGGTGCACTCAACTCTCTCGAGTATTACAAAAAGAAAGCTCCACTACAACTCGATGCAGCAGTGGCTAATAAAGTTTATTCGTTACGCAAATAAAGCAATCTAAGCAGTCTAAGTTATTGCTCGACTAGGAAAGTCCAGCTTGCAGTAGTATAGCCACACGCCGTGCGCTTGAAATTCCGTTCGCAGATATATATAGGAAAAGGAGAAGTCAGAAATCGCTGGTATTTATAGGGAAGCTCGATATATCGCGATAAGAAAGCCGG
Source organism: Megastigmus stigmatizans (assembly GCA_900490015.1). Taxonomy (NCBI): domain Eukaryota; kingdom Metazoa; phylum Arthropoda; class Insecta; order Hymenoptera; family Megastigmidae; genus Megastigmus; species Megastigmus stigmatizans. The sequence continues at coordinate 2,195 of UELV01092842.1, forward strand.
ACGGATAAATATCCGTTATATAGCAGTGGATGAAACGAGTCAGACACATAAGAGGGGGTGAAATTACGAGGGTAACGGAATTCCGCCCCACAAAGTTATCCCATTCTCCCCTTTTATTTCTCTTTAGCTCGAGGCAGAGGTGTATCAGTGCCGCGTGCCGTCGAAGCGTGCCACGATGCGTGCGTTTGTGTTATTGCCTCGTACCCACGACGTGGTTGTCCTTTGAAAAAGGCCTCGGTGAATGCAATCAGCGGCATTCATCCTGCCACTCAGACTCTCTTTTTCTTCTCTCTCTCTCTCTCTCTCTCTCTCTCTCTCTCTCTCTCTCTCTCTCTCTCGCATTCGAAGATGCGTGCGAGCGGTTCTGTGAGTTATTTGGTGTTGTCAGTGGACACATTCTCGGCGCTGCGATTTGTGCTTTTAGGAAGCGCGTCTCGATGCATATTGAAAATCTATGGGTGTCGCTTGGATTGGGGATGTTGAACGAGACAAATGCTTCTTGAGTCCAGGAAATTATTACCATAGCTGAGAAATGTGATTAAATGATGTACTTGACTTGGTTCATTAAGGAACATATACCTGTTATAAAAAAGAAAATACGCTTCTAGAAAGGTATGATGTATGCTTTTAATACCTTACTTAAAATAAATGTAGTACTTTGCACGTACAGACAAAAGAAAGATAATACCGTACATTTTGATTGCCTATATCTAATTTTATATTTGAAATTGTCCAGTACCACTGAACAAAATAACTGGAAAAATATCCTTGATTATATCTGCAGCTGTATTCATTGCCAAATATTGACATGTATAATTGCCAAACATTGCCAAATTCCATTTTGTAACATAGCATATAGAACGAGACCTGCTTGATCAAATGAAATCAGAGTTTAGGGTAAAAAATAGTTGACTTGTGCTAAGCCAGCAGTTATTGGAAAAGTTGCAACTGATGGACTTCTTAGATTGTTACCGAACGATTACATGTTGTGAAGTTGCCTAATGGTGAGACATCTAAGCTCTCTTAGATGCGTAGCTAGTGTACCGCAGGGTAGTACACGCGGACCCCTTTTTTGTACTATATTTGTCACTGCAAAGATCGTCAAGGACTGTAAACAAAGTCCCTTAGGTCTTGAAAGCTGTTAATTGTTTAGGCAGTTGAGAAAGGCTTAATTATAAATCCCATGTAAAACTAAAGTGATCTGGTTTGGGGACTAGGGGGGGTTTATGAATAGATTGTACTCTATGAATGTGCCACCGCCGTCGATAATTGAAAACTCGATTGTAATTGACGAGTCGATCAAATCGCTTGGAATTACATTGAACTAGTAGAACTCTCTCGTGGCAGGAGCAAACCATTATTATTGCTGTCTGTCTTGGCTTCGAAAACGTGGTGTACATGCTTACCAGAAAAAACAAGGTTTATCCTGGACGGCCTTTTTCCTGGACCTGTCGAAGGAACATGTCTCGAAGTTACTTTTCGTTTCGTTACTTTTGTGCGTTAGTTCGAGTCCATTAAGTACTTTCACCTATCGGTGATAATTATACTTTTTAACAACGTAGATTGGACCGCAGAGTCCATAGTCACAATAAACGATTATCCACATCTATCTATCGATTTAAAATTTGCATAGATCATCGCATTTTTATAAGAACTAAACATCGAACGATTGATATTAAAAACTTTATTATATGATAAAAATTAAAACTGGGCCCGTGACAATTACATACACCTTAAGCAGTCATCCACCAGATCGGTATACTACACTACGAGCTTTTAAGAATCATGATCAATAGCCAATGTCATTTGCATAATTACCCAAATAAAGTGAAAAGAACTGGCAAGGTCTCGCGAGATGGTTAATTATTGCTTACATTCTCTGACGTCCATTGAAAAGCGTTCATTTGTCACAGGATTCACTGCGACCTACATCTCGATCGCGACAAAAACAAAACAAAAAAAGACAGCGCAATAAAACGAAGACGCATACCACCGCGTGTACATGGGCCAAGAGAAGCAGAAAGTGCGCCGAGACGTAAACTCGGCCCAAAATCGTGTCTTCCAACACGAAATTCTGGTTTTTGTACGTCCTTCTCTCTCTCTCTCTCTCTCTCTCTCTCTCTCTCTCTCTTTCTCTCTCTCTCTCTCTCTCTCTCTTTCGAAAAGAGGGGGAGCCTCAACCGCGAATCATTTTATTTTAGCCGCATGCTTGCGATGACAAATGCGATCTCCTCGCGAGCGCATGGCGCGCACCGTATACACACACACACACACACACACACGTGTATGGTATATTCCCGAATGAGTGAAAGGAAAAACGAAAGTGGCAAGTGCATGCGGCATTATGGTGCGCGCTCGGAGGATCTGATAAAAAGGATATTCGCTTGTAAACTTTGTTGCGCTATCTGGCAATTAAGAAGGTGCGATTTCATCACTTTGGCCGCCGCGTGATCGAAGACGCGCCGACCTGCGTTATTTCTTTTTTTCTTTTTAATTCGAGCTCGTATGTGCTGTGTGTATTATATCTAATACTCTTCTACGAGGCCGTATAAAGTTAGAGCGTTGATTGCGATTGGCTAAGATTGTTTACATTGCGTTGGCAATTTGCTTGCGGAAAGTAAAAGTCTATTCTTGAGAGCTTTTTTATTACCGTGACTTTATCCGTTTCTCGTGGATAATTGTCCAATTCTCGCATCAGTGAGTTTACGTGTTTATCGTAAAATAGCAATATTACACAGCTCGGAACATTTGAGAAATGATAGAGAAAGTTTGAAGCATCTGAATTGACGTTGAAGAATGAAAATTAACAAACTCATCGAATTTTCGTCACTGATGAAAAACCGAACGAGGCGAAACCACCGATTAGCTATATAAAAATCCCATAACAAGATTATCATAGCATTTGGTATAATATTGATTGCGGTAGTTAATAATGATTTCAGGTCTGCGGTTCGCGGAGTATAAGTGCACGACGGCAATGCCCCGCGCGCTCGTCTCAAGAATATATATATATGTATATATATATATATATATATGCAATTTGGACACGTTGCGACTCGTCACTCCTTGCGTGATTTATGAGAGTGGCCTGAACTTGCGGGGTTATTTGAATACACTTGATAATCAAGCGCGTGATTACACGTATATAACTCGCAACGATGCCTTAAACGCTACATGTCATTTGCGAATACTTTCTCGACTCTTCTTTTCTCCTCTCTCTCTCTCTCTCTCTCTCTCTCTCTTTTAAGCTCTTTGATTTACATCGGACGATAAGCTGACCCCTTTTATTCCACTGAATAAAATTTCTGGTGTGCACATATTTCAAGCTCGGATTACGCGATATATTCTTGATTAATACTATGGCTGAACGGAACTCCGGTATAAACCGTGGTAAAATGTTTATAAGCAGAGTAATAGAAATCGACAATGGTATCTAAATTTCAGCTCTCTATAACCGAAATAACAACGTGAATTTTACTAGGCGGGCAATCCGAAGCGCTCGAGCACCGTAAAATTCTAAACTTCATCCTTAAGAGCGTCCCCGCGTGATTATTAAAGTCCGTAATAAACCGAAAGCTATACGACAGGGCATCTTCAGCAGATTCTCCGCCGCGGAATCCTAACTACACCTTCTATATAAACGCACTGGCTCACACACACACAAACACACACACATACACACAAGAGCAGCCAGATGCCGCGAGTCCAAGTACATATATACAGCATGACAATGGGGTCTACCGCACGGTAGTTGGAGCGAGTACGTATACCTATATATATATATATACACACACGGCAGCAGCTCTTTTGCGCGCAAGCGAGTTCTGTATACAGATATACAGAGAGAAAGAGAGAGACTATGGGGTAGAGAGGAGCTGCCGTGCAAAAGGTAAAAAAGAAAAAGAAGAGGAGCGAGGAAGCAAGTCACGCTCCCGCATCATCACGAGTATATATACGCTACCGGCATATTTGCGCGAGCGCCGCACTCACCGGGACTTGGTATTATATATACCTACCTACCGAGAAGTACTCGAGGTCACTTTCTTCGAGTTTATGCACTCGGGGCCACTGTTTGGATTAGAATTTGCGCGCGCTATTGTCGGTGAAAATATTCGTGTCTTTTCTTATACCTGTATAATAGGATGGTCTGGGAAATTTCATGGGATCGATGTCTATCTCTTCATTATACTGCATTTTTTAGTAGCTTCAGTTATTATTATATAACACTTCCCATTTTACGCGAATTCAATTTCATGCTCACATTAGTTTGTGGAATGATAAAATAAGGATAAGTCATTTGATTAGTAGTATTTTTCATCATTGGGAATTATATGTATTTTTTATTTCGCAACCGCGAAACCATATAAATTGATCATAAAGTTTTATAATATAGGATAAATTAAGCGTTGCATGGATGTACAGAAAGAGAGAGTTGAGTTGAAATATCGCGTATAGATTGTTATGTATATGTGCTTAAGCCATGCATAGTTTTAGCTATGTAATAAGGATGTTTGCTGTGTTCGCAGCTCCTTAAATGGAATTACGGCAATTACCTCGTAGACTGTACAGAGGAAGAAGTAAAAGCCCGCCGTTATGGTCCCAAAACTTCTTAATTTTATGAATTTCCTCATCAGAAAGTTTGAGTAAGCATTTCAATTTCGTAATTCATGGTGAGCAATAAAAAAAACCAACAAGTTTATTTTTTCTGTTGAAATGCCTGCACGCATCGATGTTTTGTTTATGATACCCTTTAAAATAAGACAGTCATTTACGTACCTAATCGTTTATACCTCTTCTAAATAAAATAAACCGCTGCCTCTTCAACGATCGACCAAACAAACGATACACCGTTTACACTCTTTCCTGCACTATATGCAAACAGCATCTACGAATTATCCACCTCGTCGAACAAACTGCAGGCGCGCAAAATGAAACAAAGAAAAAACGAAAAACAAACGAATTGCTCGTCCTTCTCGCGCGCTCGCGTCACAGCCGCGACACACCGATATAATATAATCGGTATGCATAAAGGCGAAGCTTTTAAAAGCACTCTCTCGAGGTGCTGACAAGTGCCAATATCAGTTCCCTACTCTCTCTCACTCGTCTCACTCTCACCTCACTACATTCAAGCTCACGCTCACACACACACACACACACAGACACTCTCGATAAGCGATTAAGAAAAATGACAATCGACCTCACTCTGTACATGTATATGCACGCGTAACGCTCGATTTCGCGGAATCACGTCTCATGTCTGGTTCGCTCAATATATACATTGGCTTTAAAAGCGAATGTCTCTCGCCTATAACGTCTCTCTCTCTCTCTCTTTCTCTCTCGGGCGCGCGCGAGAGTTCTTTTATATAAAAGAAGCGAGTCGCTCCTCTCTCGCGAACCGCAACTTTATAGCAACTCGATAAACGAGTTTATACCCGCGAGAAATCGAGTATATACACCAGCTTGTCCGTGTGTATATAAGTGTGCGCGTAACTGTGTGTATGCATAAACACGTACGTGAGCAGCGCCGGCTGCACCAGGGGGACAACGAGAGAAAGAGATAGGCTGCAACGCACGCCGGGCGCGCGCGCTCGCGTCTCCGGTTGTCCGCATACTAATTGCGCGCGACCTGACAACTGGCTCGATCGCCTATAGGTATACCTCTCTCTCTCTCTCCCTCTCTCTCTCTCTCTCTCTCTCTCTCGCTCGCTCGCTCGCTCGCTCGCTCGTCGCGGAAGGACAATGCCGCTTTCGGTTCTAGAGACGGAGAGACAGAGAGAGAGAAAAGTGCATAAGTACCTCCGCAGCGCGCGCGAGCGTGTTTCATTAAGAAGCTTTTCCCCTCTCTCTCTCTCTCTCTCTCTCTCTCTCTCTGCTGTCTGCTCAGCTGTCTCTCGGGTAGTTTCCTGTTTTTGCCGTGTTGCGGGGGCTCCGCGCGATCTTGGGCCAGTCTCTTTACCACGATCTTTCGGATATATCTCGTTTCTGCGGCCTTTTGTTTCTATAGTCTCTGTCTCTTTTTGTTTACGTCTTAATGTCGGTTTGCTGCTATATACGCGGGGCTGGGTGGGGAGCTTTTTTTGCCACTGCGCACAGCGGGGCGAACAATGGAGCGAGGTAGTTTTCATCCTCTATGATGATGCGGTTTCGACTCGAGGTTTACGCGAGTAACTCGTCGAGTTGCGACCACTTTTATGTCTGGATTAGTGATTATGCGATTCTTTCGAGATTCTTTTGAAAAAATTGGAGGAATCTGTAGACTCGATGTATTGTCTGACTATGTTATAGGATGAGAAAGTTTCTTTGAGGTGCTGTGTTTGTGTTTCTTTTCTTTTTTTTTTATTAAACTTGTATAAGTTATCATTCCAATTAAGATTCTATGTAAGCTCCTTTTATTAAGCGCTTGTATACCCAATCAGATTTAAACGGATTCATTTTTCTTTCTCAGATTTCAAATTGATATGTCACAATATCGAGTCAGAGAAATTATTATTATTTCGTTATTAATAGCGGCTATGAAGAGAGCTGGGAATTATAAATTGAAAGAAATATTGTAATTTCTTGCTTGATTATCGTCGAGGATGAATAATCTCCGATAGACTTTCATTCCAGATTTCAAAGAAAAAGATAAAAGTCTCTACGTAGTTTTTTAATGACTGTCTCGAAAAAGAAAAATGTTAATAAAAGCGTTGCAATTTCACGATCGAAAGATTATCTTTCTATAAAAATAATATATCTTTCTAGAAATATACTCATCGCATTTGAGATTCGTAAGAAGCGGCAAAGAGCCGTAATAAGAGAAATCAAGATAAATAAGTCTGATAAGTCTCTCGCGTGCATAATTATTAGCCAGAGTAAATCGCACTTAATTTTGCGAGAGCTCGACCTCAAAACAAAATACATATTCGTTATACTCCGGAAATTTTTATTAAATTCATTTTTGCACGAAACTAACGGCTCGTGAAATATGTCTCGAACTTTTTTCTTCTCCCTCTCTCTCACGCGCGCGCGACGATGACGTCGACGACGAGGATCTTCCAGAGATTTTTTACGATCGCTCTTAAAGACTCTCGCGCTCGCGTTGTCGGCTGTAACATTTTTCTCGAGACACACACATACACGTTATATTTGCCGCGTAAAGAAAATGAAGATTTTAAGGCAAACGGCGATATTCTCGCTTTGGCTCTTGGTATATATACACGTGTAGGGTCACCGGCCGGTATATACCCATGGTTTTGCCATGGTCGGTAAACTTGGGCCGCGTCAGAGTCCGAGCAACTCTCTTGGACCCCCTCCCCTGCCTGTGAACCAAAACGCCGCTATGTTCACCGGGCGCAACCGTATAGCCAAGTGCGCTGCAGCCATAACGAATTCGAAATGAGCGGCTTATTACAAAATATTACTACGTTTCGCGTGAAATATTCGGGTGCGTATCTTGCGCCGAGACGATTCGAAATTGATATTTAAAATCGGTGGCGTTCGTTGCCGAGTTTCGAGCTTCTTTTTTTTCTTGCGCGCGATATATAATACACCCAAGGCTTTGGGTGAGAATTCATTTTGGTCTTCATAAACAGCAATTACTGCGGCTCGATACTTTGGTAATATTAATTGTTATGATAGCCACCGTATTGCTATGCTTTATAATTCGTTAAAAGAGTATGCCCATGCCTGCCTTTAATAAAATCGTATGGACAATGTACGAAACTTGCACTGTTCTTTATAGTACATTAAAGTAGACACAGACGAGTATAAAAAGACACTGATTTTCAATGAAGTTTTCATCAACTTTCCCTTGAAGTAAGATTAAAACTAAGTTTTAAATGATGACGTAGGTTTCGTACGTTGCTCCTAGACTCTACTTTTTATTACCATCTCGTGGGCATCCTGCTTTACTAAATTTGCATCTTATTTTTTTGGTGCATCCGCATACGTTCATATAAGCTAGAACATCTTATATAAAAATTGTATGTCTTTTCTGCGAAATATAACCATTACCTTCGGCGTAATTAAGTTATTACAAGTTAAAACGCTCTGACCAATTGCGAAAAAAGTATGTATTTACTGTAAATATTCGATGAAGATTAAGAGATATAAATATTAACTGTAATTAAGTGTATAAGACCTATAAAACATACACATTTACACTTACTTTATCGTTGGTAAAGTATTTTTACGTACATATAAAAATGCAGTTAGTTGTATCAAATAAAGTATAAAAAAGCAATAAAACCGAACTTCTCATTGAAACTCACGTTATTTACAACTTAGTTCCACGTAATTTTGGTTTGCATTGCAAATAAACGTGTTCATAAAAAAAAAGGAAAGTTCGATGATGACTATAATATACTTCTCTATAGGTACAAATCCCTGCAAATGTATTGTGAGAATAGGCAGCAATTAATGTAACGTTCACGATCCAACTAATTGACAAAACCTGCTATACGAATAAAAAACATCAGCAATCAAACAGAATTACATCGTCAGCTATAGATCATTCAAAATCGGCAAGCTAAGAATTGCTTTAAATCGACAGGCACTCGATTCGCAAGTAAACACCTACCAAACCAACACAAGGGTCAAACATAATTCGCATGTATATATACATATATCGAATATTACCTCACAACTCCATGCTCCTCAGGCTCGCGCATGAAAGTGTTGCAGGCACGCCCGTAGCAGCTGCAGCAGCAACAACCTCGAACTCCCGCCAACATTCAAAAATCCTCCAGATGAGCCGCGAGGAGATCTTTTGCACCCACAAAACTGCACGCACAGTGCGTCGACACACCGAGAGCTCTCTTGTCTCGGCTATACAACGCGCGGAAACAACACCTGTATATACATATATATATATAACTCCGGGTCTCTCAACGCATGGGCTGCAATCCTCAATCAGCTGGTTGCACAGCTGAACAAAGTGTGTGTGCAGTGTATAGACGCGAGTTCGAAGCGCGCGCGATTGCCTATTAAAAAAAAGGCCCGGCGAGCAGCCTATATAGAGAGAGATGCGTGTATATATATAGGCTGTGTGTGTGTGTGTGTGTGTGTGTGTGTCGCGCGGTCGTCGGACTGCAGGCTGGAACGGGGCCCCCCGAGTACTTAGTAGCCGGCGTAGTTGAGTGCGGGCGGTAATAAGACTGCAGTCGCTGCCGGCGGTAGCATGGCATCGTGGCCGCGAGGCCCCTTCTCTCTCTCTCTCACTCCCTCTCTCTCTCTCGCTCGCTCTCGTTCGCAGACTCTCTTATATATATATATATATATCGCCGCGCATCCTTTTTCTCTCTCCTTTGAGCGCTCGAGCTGCGTTACGTGTGCTGCACCACCAGCGGCAGCAGCTCCTTTGCTCTCTCTCTCTCTCTCTCTCTCT
>UELV01092843.1:4969-25402 GCA_900490015.1 Megastigmus stigmatizans
GGGGGGGGGGGGGGAGACTGTGCAGCGATCGCGGGTCTCTCTCTCTCGCGGGCTCCGGTGCTGCGCGCGTGTGTCCAGCTGCTGCTGCTGCTCCGTTGTACTGGCTGCGGCTCCGCGCGGCGCGTCGGCGGTGGCACTCGGCGATATTAAAGTGCCCGTCCACACGTATACACGCGCGCACACGCATGGACACACGGACGGACACGGATACGCGCGCGCACACACACACACACACAGCTAACGCGCCGGAGCGAGTTATCTCGCGCGGAGCAGCCGCCGCCGTTGCCGCCGCTGCCGCTGACTGACTCTGTACGCTGCTCGCTGTATAAGCGTGTGGCTGTCGCGGCTGCACTCACGCACCCGACATATATATGTATATTACGGCGCCTTCCTCCGTTGCACCGCGTAGCCGCTGGGATATAAAGCTGCTGGTGTGTCGCCGCGCATGCACCCGCACGAGCTTGATGGGGATATATAGGCGCGGAGCTTGCGCGCGCGCGCCTGATCGCTCGCGACCAACGAGAGAGAGAGAGTCAATGGGGAGCGCTGCTGCAGCGGCTCCACAATAAGCTTCGCTCCAGGAGGATCTGGCTGATGTGCATTATCCGACTATACTGTACGCGTGCGGCCGCTTATGTACTATATACTAAATATATATACACATATAAAGTCCGTGTCAACGGTTCGGACGGGTGCAGTATGTACTGCGAGAACTGAATGAGCCTGGCCCATCCACTCCCATCTATATATATATGCGACTCTTATCGAGATTCGATGCGGATATTAGGGTCTTTGTCGTGCGACCTTGGCTGCGTCCATAATACCTTGAGATTGCGAGGAGCGATATAATCTCCTTCTCTCTGTGCATGCCAGTCTATGACAAGTAGCCCTATCAGTACTCAACGAGTTATATATATACGACAACGAAGTGACGCTTGTTCTTATGGGCATCATGCATCATAGTTGTACGACATAAGGACAAGACTATCTATAGGGTTAGGATGCATTCTCGATAGGATATATGTATACATGTGGCAGTGCGTGATGCGAGAGAAAAAGAGAGAAAGTGAAGAGCAGGATTAGCTGAGCTAGAGTTTTCGGAAAATCCTTAGTTATACAGCTTGTGCTGTGTGCGCTTTTCTTTTCAAGCATGTATATATATATATACGCGAGCGCGAATGAACGGCCAGGGGGCAGCGTATAATATATAGAGGCTCGGCGCGGGTCGCTGCTGCAGCAGCAGTAGCAGCAGCAGCAACGCACAATGCCGCGCGATCGATCCCCCTGCATCGATTCCTTACCCTCTATACGTGCAAATTGTCCAGCTCTCGCGGCTCTATACGACAGGCGCGCAGGTGCAGCAGAGTATGTACAAGCGTAAGCATGCATAAGGACTATATATACTAACCGCACATATATAGCTAGGCACGTAAGGTAGGGGTATAAGCGAGGACTTACGGGGTGCAGGGAGCCGGGACCGCGGGGCCGTATGTGCAGGCCGCTGTCGTCCTCCTGCTGGGCCTCCTCGAGGTGGCTCTCGCGGCTGCTGGTCGGGCCCATCGCTGCTGCGGCGGGGCAGCGATCAGCCGGGGCTTGGTCCACCTCCTCCCCCTCGGCAGCTCCGGCTCATTATCCTCCCTTGAGTAGTATGAGCTACTGCTGCCGCTGCTGCTGCTGCTGCTGCTGCTGCTGCTACTTGCCTGACTGATGCTGGGCTGGCTGGGTTGGTTGCTTGTACAGGGATAGAGATGGAGAGAGAGAGAGAGAGATAGAGAGAGTCGGGAGGCAGCAGCGGCGAGCCGCGGCCCGCGCCTCCTCCTCCACGTCGTCCTCGCGTGCTGCCCTCGTCCGCTCCCAAGCGCAGCTGGGCCCTGCTCCGCACACTGGCAGCAGACGCACGCGAGAGCGCGGCACTCGAGCGCGGTGGACTATGTGCACACGCTCTCGTAGCTGAGAAAACCCCCCCCGAGCCTCAGCGGTGGCGGCGGCTGCGGCGGCTGCGGCGGCGGTGGCGGCGGTGGCTATACCTAGAAGCGAGGCGCGCCCCACGGAGCAGGCGCACTCCGTGGGTGGATCGATCGGACGGTACCTCGCATCGCTCTCTCTCTCTCTCTCTCTCTCTATCGCTCTCTCTATTATAGCCGGCGCCGGCGCCGAACCGAGGACGAGGACGCCGTTGCTCATGCGTGCGGGCCGGGATCTTCTTAATGGGGAGATGCGTCGTCGGCGCGAGGGATCCTTCGAGACCTCTCTGTACCAGCTCGCGTTCGACTCGAGCTTATATGTATTGACTGCGATCTTGCTACTGCTGCTGCTGCTGCTGCTGCTGCTGCTGATGCAAGGCTCGCTGTATACATTAAATGCACACTTTTTTCCGCGTCTTTCTGCGCTGCAAGGTCTGCGAGATTACGAATCGAAAGATATATATATATATATATAAAGGTTCGATTCGGTTGTAGTGCGTGGCTTATATATGTGTAGCTGCGGAAAACTTAATTGTACGACTTAAAGGAAATGTTGACGAGTGCGCAGCGATTGTATATCGTATATGCTTTTTCTGCTAATTGAGCGGTATGGAATGTTTATGCGACCGCGGTAAAATCATTATACGACAAATGTATTCCATAAACGTAATGGGAGCTTTGATGAATATTATTCGCCAACTTTTGACAATTGCATCATGTACCGCAATGTTCATCGCGTCTATTTAAGAAAAGTTTGCTTCCTTTTTTTTTTTGAATAGGAACGATGCTAATTCTAATACAGCCATCATCGATCAGCACTCCACTCAAGATTACTCATAAATTAACACTTTATCTCTGCAAGCTCGTAACAAAGTATAAACAATTTCGTTATCCGAAAGTATCGACTGCATTGTTCTAAGTCAAACAAAAGTTAAAATTTCACTTACCGCGGCGTGTTTTCCAACTTATCGAACGATCGAACGCATTTGAAGGAAAACAGTATGAATATAAGGAGGATAGGAAAATGAACCACGCGAGAGAGTCCGAGTTATGTTATTTGGATAGTGGTCATCGATATAGCCGTAACCTTGAGCCATTTTAATTCGTTTGATTGACCGTTCGTCTTTGTGTCTCCTGCGCAGTCCATAAAGTGAAAGAAAGCACCAAATGCCAGAACGATACGTCGCTTAAGCAATTTGCTCGACTTGAGTAAATGACTAAAGGCTCGTATTATAGATTCCATTTCTTGAAAACAAGAATTAATGCCTCTTTTATCCCCTTTTTTTCTTCAATTTTATAAAATATTCGATTCCATTGAAAGATTGAGAATCGTAATTTTATTTGACCCACAACTCGGGACTAAAAATAAATATATCGTATACGGTAAAAATCAGTAGGCCGACATCCGATAAGCGTGTAGCTTGCGTGTTAACGACCACACACTCTGCATCTCATTTTGCTGACTCAATCGTCATGCGGACTATAATTAAAAATTAAAATTAAACCTCTTTTTCAAGTGAAATTTATTCCCTAAAAACAAAACGTCGGATATAACATCGCGTTTCCTGCGCTATACACAGTCTCGAATTTTCGCTTTTCCTATACGCATTTTTCGCTCGCTATACGATACGTATTTATATATATATATCGAGCTTGCGTTTATTGAAATCCAAGTTTTTTCAAGTGCGCGCATAAAGGCCATTGTTTTTCTTTGTTCGCTCTTCATTTGCATGCGCACGAATTCACATAGTTGCTTTCGTTGCAATTGCATCGCGGCGAATAAATCGCGATTTCTGTCTTCCGCGATAAGTTTTCATATTATTAATCAAATTTTCCTTTATATCCAGGGCAGTGCCATTGGCGGGATATTCACTCATAGAGCCGCGAGTGAATCATGGGAGGCAGCGGAGCATTAAAATATTAATGTCAATAATCACTTACACGATATCAGATCGATATAGAAGGAGAGAAAGAGAGAGAGAGAGAGCTAATCGGCCGCCCTCCGCAAAACTCGTGTCCACGACGTGCATAAAAGTTGAGCATCTTGCAGAGACAAAGAAGACCTTAGTGCAGCGATAAACCTGACGAGTCAGGCAAGAATTGGGTTACTCTTTTTACTCGTGCTTATGCTCCTCCTCCTCCTCTTCCTCCTTCTTCTTCTGCTTCTCTTCCTCATAGATCATTTTTCATTGAGAAATATATTCTAGCTCCTATTATTCAGCCGCAACGTAACAGCATGATACTTTTTTTTTTCTCTCGAGTCCCTTCGTGACAATTCATTACGGAGTATTAGTACGTAACTATTGTAAATAAAGATCGAAATAAGCCGTGCTGCTATGTACCTTTGGATAATATATTTGCTCTCTGTATTCGAGCTGCTCTATTTGTTTGCGAACCCATGAATCACGAGATTGATCAATTAACTACACTTTGTTGAACAACTACGTGTGGAGCTCGTAAAATTCTTGCCGCATTTGTGTATTATGTTTGTACAACGAGAAAAGGAGAAAGAGGGAGAGAGTATACACGAGGGCCCGATCTAATGAAGTATAACAACTCTCCTATTTTCACACCAATAATGCAATAAATGCAGCCTATTTGAGGATGCCTTTTATTGAAGCCAATATATACGAGATGACAATTACACTAATGCGGGTCCAAACTTACTTTATAACAATTCTTGCTTTCATTCTTGCTTTTCATTATTTTCTATTTATGAAACGGTATCTATTGAAATCATTATTTTTTTTCCATTCAAATATTTGATATTTTTATAAATTTTAGTAAATTACTTTGTAGGCATAGCTATGTTCTTGTTTTGAATTTTATGTTATATGCATCACACCTTCGTAAAAAGTATAGTATGTGGAAATAGTACTAACTTTTTATTAATATGCTATTCTTAAATTTCAACTGAGTGTAAACTATAATTAAGTATTATACTTACATTTTGTTTTTTTTTTGTTTTTTTATCAAAAGTGCAACAATGTTTACGAGCCTGTAAAACCACATTGTAATAGCATGGCAACAGGCAGATGTTTTAGATAAAGCTGAAAATGCTTTAAGTAAATCGATATGCCTAGACCGTAAAAGGAAAATATGCACAGTGTCATATTTGCATGGCAAGTGAGGAAATGACGTGTATGTACGGTTCATGGTATTTTTTGAATTCAACATGGCACGGTGTAGTAAGCGCACGTAGAACACATGCCGCGCACAGTGCCAGTGTTGTGCGCGCGGCGAGCGAGCGTTCATACCGTATGGTCAATGTAACGCTAGGTAGAGGGTATAGAAAAGATTACTTTTAGGAACACCGAGCGACGCTGGCAAGGTAGGCAGCGACTCAGAAATCAGATCGCGTCGGTTAGAGCGAGCGTAGACATTCACTGCGCATGCGCTACTGTGTTGCACCAGCCGACTCCTACTCCAAAAGCGTCGACCCACTCGACGCACGTATTCGCGTGGCCGTAGACAGATGACTTTAGGGATACAAGCCTAACGCACTTGGCGTCCTTACGTTATGCCGAGGAAAAAATAGTGGTAATTATAACCTCGTGCATGTAGTGTTCCCAGCTGCAGAGTAGAGCTCTGTATGAAAAAAAACTTTACTATCAGCGCATATATCACGGTAAGTATTGTTGCTCAGTGCGTTGCTCTCCGACTGACGTCTCGCCGACTGATAAACTTGCCTCTTGTACGCGTAGGAATTCCGCGGCATTCTCCCGCCCGAAAGTTGGAAAGCGCCGCGCTGACCCTCCGCTCGAATATTGAGACCCGCGTAAGCACGACGTGTGCTGTAAACAAACCCGAAAAGTGCCCTCGATCGCGGTTAAATCGTAAAAACAATTAGAAATAGATGAAATCTTGTCGTAAACAGCATTGCTCGCTATTTTTCAACACAACCAGTTATATAAACACTTTGGAACCTGTCTATAAATAGAATTTTCACGCGGAATCTCAGCCACGTAGGATTACCTCTTTTTTTTTTTACTAACCTGGCTACAGCTATATAGTTCGAATTCTCATTAGGCCCGTCACTTTAATTATATCTCATATATTTTAGGAACAAAATGAGCTACACGGTGGGCGACCAAGTCCTCGCAAAAATGCCGAACACTGAAGTGTATGAAAAAGCGACCATTCTAAATGCTAGGGGTAGCAAATTCAAAGTGCAATTTGGAGGAGGAGTGGAACATACAGTCAGTATAAGCGATGTTAAGGTATTTCAATAAATAAAAATTGTTTCTTATATTTTATACAACGTATTACATTATGCACTTTATTTTTACTTACATTTCACTTCATGCACTGTTTAGCCTCCAAGAACTTCAAGGAGTCAAACTAGAACTAGAGGAAAATCTGGAAAAAGTCCTTCGAGACAATCTCCTAGTCGGAAATCTCCTTCTCGTAGATCCCCTGCTAGGTCACCTAAAACACAATCTAGAAAATTACCTATACGTGCATCAAAACAAGCAAAAGTTTCTATTGCCAGATTAGAGATGCCAAAAGGTATATAAAAAGATACTTACTAAAAAAAAAAAAAAAAAAATAATTCTAAAGCAAGCAATATTATTGATTTATAATTATATTCACATATGTTTGCAATTCATAATAACTTTATTTTTAATTTTTTTTTAATTTTTATGATACGGCATAATTTTACAATTATATTTTATTTTCTTAGATAATTCAAGTGACACAGATAGAACAGAAGAATCAGAAAGTTTACAAGATGAATTCATTGAACCACCTTTCCTGCTGCGTTCTAGAGATATTGGACCTGTGACAAGGCGCTCCATTCGTATTATGTCAAATGCTTCTAAGGCGGAGCAAGAGCACAAACTAATGATGTTAACAAGAAGCATTGACCGAGCAGTATCTCTTCCAGTGGAAAGGAAAGTTCAGGACAATGTATTAGATGGCAAAGAAAGAGGATTATCAGTTCAGCGAGATGAAGTATGTTTAATTATAGAAACATTTTATAATGTACATTTGACAAAACGTTTTACTTAACACATTATTATTTTATTAGGATATGTTGAAAATGATACACTATGAAGAAAATACTGAAGGTGGACCAGAATCTGGAGAAAAGGCTAAAGATATAAATATTGTCAGCAAACCTCAGGAATGGGGTGGATGGATGGGAGCATGGTTAAATATACTTGTATTACCTTTTGCTACTATTCTACTGCAAATTTCTTGTACAAATAATCATTGTAGTCAGAAGAATTTTCGTATTCCTCATTATAAGGAATGGAGATCTTTTTTAAGTCTTGAAGCATTTTTATTATGTGGTGGTTTTCTTGCATTTGTGACTGCAATATCTGCACTACCTATTGGAAGACTTGTTGATGGCCAGCAGAGCAGAACTGGTAGATTGCAATATCGGTTAAATGGTAAATATTTTTTACTTACTACAAAACAGTACTGCTTATATATTTCTTAAGCTTTTAAAAATGTATATGCTACAAATTACTTAAGCTTATTGTTAAGAAAAAGATCTCATGTAATTAAAATTTATATTTAATACTCCTGTTACAAATGTTTTAGGAATAATTACACTGATTTTATCTACGATTGCATTTGGTGTACTTACATATCTAGGCTACAATATAAGTGACTTTTTGCTTAAAAAGTCGCTGCAATTATCAGTAGCTGGTTTGGCATATGGAACGATTCTCGCATTAGCTTTGTATATCAAAGGTGGTCGAGTACCAGTATACAATCAGAATATCTATGGTTCTACGAACAATTTTGGATATGATTTTTGGCAAGGAAGAGAAGTAAACCCTCGAATTGGACCTGTTGATTTTAAATTCGTACTAATACGTTTCTCTATAATAGCACCGGTAATATTTTAATTATTATTACTTAAACTTTTTATCAATAGCGTTCATAAATTCATTAATTTGTTTATACTCTCATTAAGATATAAATTTCAAATGAATGTATTAATTTTGGTAATTTCTTATTGTATTTAGAATACTCAATAACCAAACTTTTTTTTTCAGATGCTAATTAATTTGGCTGCCATAGTTAAAATAATCAAAGATACCGAGTCTTTAGATATAAATAATCCTAATTTTGCTACTATATTACTAGCAACTACACAAATAGGTTACATGTTGCATACAATTATACTTGAATCTTCACTACTTACATCTTTTGAAATAGAACATGAAGGAACAGGCTATATGACAATTGTAGGATGTTTAATTTATCCATACATAGCAACTTTGACAACAAGATATTCACTTATCCACAAGTACGTTTAATTAAATTTTTATTTTACTAAAAAATGAATTGTTACTGAAGAGAGAAGGTAACAATTAAGATAAATATTTATTTTAAATAAAAATCCTAATTTTTTAATTTATTTTCAGAGCTCAACAGCCAATATATATACTATGTATTCCACTTATTCTGTTCTTTGTGGGATACTACATTTATAAACAAAGTAATTCTCAAAAAAATGAACTTAGAAAAAATCCATTTGCCCCTTCTGTATCTCGTAAGTTAAATTAACAATTTTAGTATAATTTATAAAAAATTAATGAATGCATATATTTCAAAATATTTATTATTTTAGATTTGGAAACGATACCAACAAAGCGAGGCAAACGTTTACTTGTATCAGGATGGTGGGGACGTGTGAGGCATCCAAATTATTTTGCAGACATTTTAATCCATATTTCATTTGCTGTGTTTTGCTTCACCACTGACTTTTTAGCATATTATCTTTTGATTGAAACTACAATGCTATTAATTTATCGAGCAATCAGAGATGATGCTCGATGTGCAAAACGTTACGGACCTGCCTGGGAACAATATCGCTCGCGAGTTAAACACATGATTATTAAATGGGTATTTTAAATAATTTAACTGAAAATTCTAAAAAGTGAACTTCAATGCATGCTTTGAAGTGCATTAATAAATATAAATATTTTTTAAATAAAATTGACATGATGCTGAGCTATTTGCATCAAAGATTTTAAGAACTCAAGAGATTTTTTATCAATTAGAAGTATTATGCAAACGCAATTCAAAGTGTCCAGACGCAAGTGAGACAGACCTTTAGCGGCCTTAGTGAATGAACTTTTGACGGGTCGCATTGACTGTGCGAAGACGAACGAGATTTTTTATTCAAGACACAAAAGTAAACTCGTTCGCATATCGGATCTCGTCGTGAAATGTTTATAAATACCTGAAGCTAAAAGTTAAGGATGTTTTTTTAAAAATCAGTAGATTTTTAAGCAAAGTATTTGTGCATGACATTTAACTATAAATAAATGATAAGGTGTTTTATACTTTTTTATATATATATATAAATAAATATATAAGTATTGATGTACAATTGGCGGCACCATCGATAAATTTGGTAAATAAATTATCAATACCAAAATTGAATGAAATAAAATGATTGTAACATAAAATCTATTTATTTTCACTTTACTGATAATTTCCTTATTTTGAATTTTTGAAATATGTTTAATGCATAATGGTGCCGTTAAGCGGCGCGCAAATCGTTCAATGCGATAAATGTCAAAATGTGTCATGATGACTCGTGTGACTAGAGTGAAGTCAGTGAATTAATGAATGAGCAGAATGAGCATGAGCTCGACTAAAACGACGTATTGTGACGTATGTGAGTTTGTATTTCGTGTAAACTATAAAGATATATCTATATTTTGCTATAACATATCAAGTAAGCTGCCGACAAAAGACTATTTATATTTTAAAATTTGAAAACAATTATGGCTAGTTTTTTTGGAGAAATTAAGCATCCTGATACAAGGGCATTTTGGGCTGATGATGACGATGATATTCTTGATAGTAATGTAGGAAATGTGTAAGTCATGCATTGTAATATTCATAAAATGATTTCTTAACCTCAATTTCATTCTATTTATCATATACGGCAATTGTTATTACTATAAAAATATACAAAAGTAAGTCATAATGTATACCAGTCTATAGAATATTTGTAATTATATTTTTTTTCAATAAATATTGTACAAAATATTAAACAAACATTTATTTTTAAACTTATTTCTAATTACCCAAATTGACACAGATTAAAATAAGTCTAATAATTATTATTTTATGCAGGAAATTCATAAGTAACTGGCTTGAACCTATACCATCCGAGATAGAGAAATTAATTATTATTGAAAGTGAAATGGTTGTTGGTAAGAATTAAAAAAAATTATATAATATTAATACTTTATTATAAACGTTTTTTATTTTTATAGATTTTGTTACAAGGTTATTAGAGAACGTAAAAATTGTTTGTACCATAGATAATACAAATGACAAAAATTTTTCAAAAGTTTATTTAGATGGTAATATTTACATTTGTACAATCAGCAGTAAACTTGAATTAGCACATGCTGGAGAATTAACAGAAACGGTAAATTTTCATATTTTATTTTTTTTATCTAATGTTTACAATATAGGAATGACAATTTCAATTTTCTTAGAGTGCAATGATCCTCTTTTTAACAAATATGATTTAATATTTTATAATCTTCACTTTTTAGATCAAACCTTTGTTAACCAGGTCAAAAAATATATTTACATTAACCTCAGATCATATATCACATTTTAAAAGTGAAGAAATTAATTCGCTATCGTTTTTTAAGTCTTTATATTCTTGTCAAGCAAGAAAAAATAAGAAACTTATAATTCCTACTTTGAATCAGCCAAACTTTGTTAGTGGGGTTTGTGCTGGAGGTAAATTATTCAAAATATATTTTCAAACTAAGAAATTTCTAGGTTCTATTTCTAAAGGTAAAAACATATATTTTATTTTTCAGTGTTATCCTATGCAGAAATAGCTAATTTACATTGCATTTTGTACATACTTTACACAGATACATTTACACTAGATTCAAAGAATGCATTACCTCTTACAGAATTGTTTTCAGAATTATTAGGAAAAACTGTTTCGAATTTTATAACTGGAGGCTCAAGCTTCTTTAATAAAGGAAACTTATATTTGTAATTATAATATACAATTGATTTATTTAAAAATAATGGTATCCTAATATATGACAATCATATTTTTGTGAAAATCAATAATCTAACTAAAATGGTTAAAAATATAACATTTTTATATCAATAATATTCTAAATGGGCAGTTACATCAGTACTTTTTAATTAAACAATTATTAATAATGTAATTGTCAAATTAGAGTTTAAGTTCATTGGAGCAAAATATTTCCATAATTTATAATTAATATGAATAATAATAATTAATTTGCACAAATCTTCAAATTATGATTGAGGAGGATAATAGGTTCGTTGTGGATTCACAGAAGGTGCTGAAGCACCACTTGAAAAATAGTTCGAATTTGGTGGGTATGAATATGACTGATGAAACGACTGTTGAACTGGTGTTCCTGCCGATGTTGATGGTCTGATAGGTCCAGGAACAGTCATATGTATTGGCGGTACAATATGATTTAAAGCATTTACAGGTGGTGGTGGTACTGCAATATTTGCTGGTGGAAAAACAGGTGGGAAAGCTGTATTTCCTTGAGCAAATGTAGTTGTATATTGTGGAAAATGACTCGTAACTTCTATTGGTTTAGTATCAGATAAATCTGTAGGTGGGCATCCATTTGCAGGTACAGAAATAGGTTCAGTTTTTGGAACTTTGACAGGGGTGATAGCTATAACATTCATAATTATTAATTATTGTAGTAATCGTCAAAGTATTACCGTTAGAAAACAATGAGTAGAAACAATTTATTACCATTTGGTGTATTTGATGCAGATTCAACAATTGGTTGAGTAGAGGGTCTGTCTCTAATAGGTTCATTAGATGGTATCGAAGGAGGTGATTCCGGTGTTTTGGCATTATTTGCTTGTGAATATAAGTCTAATACTTGGTGACAAATGTCTATAAAAAAATATAATATGAGTATTATTTGATAATATTTAAAAAATATTTATTATAGTAGAAAATTAAAAAGACTTACCTTCTAATAAATCCATAGTAACATCTTCAACAAACATATCCCACCATCTAAAATGCTTTGGTTGTCTTCCAGTCCAGTCAACTACATCAAATTTGCTTAGTTTTCCTGCTAAGTACATAAGTGCTACTGCTATGATTTCAGGTTCCCATTGCAATGACAAAGTGGTACATAAACTATAAAATTAATTTAGAAAGTTAAAAATATAAAATTTATTTTGTCTTGCATTAAATCAGTTATCATAATGCTTACCTGTCATTTACAAATGTCCATGCCATCTGAACCATTTTTTGTAATTTATTTTTATCACCTGAAAATCAGTATATTAATTAAAAAGCACTATTTTATATAAGCAAATACTTGCAAAAATTAAATACCTTTAAGACATTTTGCATATTTTAATAAATAACTATATGGATGCTCGACTTGCAAGTCGAATTTGATAGTCTGCAGTAAAATTCTTTCTAACGTCATTACTTCTTCTTTTGGGTCTTCCCCAAATGTCAGAAATTTCTGATCAGTTAGCAATCCTTTTGCAGTCTTAATAATATCTTTACATTTTTTTGGTGTCTCCTCCACTTTACCGGCTAAAAATAGGCAACAACATGCAGTCACCTGCAATGTTTTTATTAGTGTTAGAAAGTTTTAGTTATTAAAAGTAAATATACGCAATAAGTCTAATTAAAATCATGAAAAGATCATGGCACCTGATATTTAATTTTACATAATACCTAAAATGCTATAAAGTTCTATAATTTATTGACTTAACTTAAGCTGAATCATGTTGAATTTGTAAAATTTTATAAGTAAAATAAATTATATGTGTATTTAAAGACGCTTTAGTTTATCTAGCAATCTAAAGCTGCTAAGCAATCTAACAATAAAACTAATTTTTTTAAATTGTAGCTTTGTAACTTTTTTGGTATCTGTATTGTGTATCGATATAAAAGATGTCTCAAAACTGATATTTTTATACTTTAGTTTCAACAAATTATAGAAATTTATAAATTAAGTATACTTACATATCGAGGAAATGTTTTAAACGAATGGAACATATAAAATCTATGAAAGTATACAACACCAGTGGCCATGGTATTGTAACCAAGGTCCATTTTTGTACCAACATCTATTATAAATCGAGCACCTTCTTTTCTATATCGACACTCTGTTTCATAATCAATTCCATCCTGAATGGAGGGTGTGTTTTGGAGCTCTTTCATTTCATAATACCAGCAAGGCATGTTAAAGTTAGTCTGTAATTTGTAGTATATATTTGATGAATGTTTAAATGTCCACTTTTCACCCATGTAAACAATTATCACAGACAAGTTAATAACACTAGGTACACAATAGCCGATTATTTCATTATGAAATTCATTAAATGTTTTCTTAAGTATTAGAATTAAATAAATAAATCTGACACAAACACAAGTTAATAAAAGTTTTGTTTTGAGACACTACAAACACTGTGAAGTTATTCGATTTCGTGTTAGTTTTATACACGCTAGCAGCCATGCAGATATTGTAGCCATGCTAGTCAGAGTCGCCACACTATTTGACGGCGTCACGTGGTTCGCATATGTTCGGTAGGTAGTTAACAGTTGTCGGTATTGTAGAGCTTTAGCCTCGGTCTACTGTTGGTATTTGTTTAAGCTGCAACTCTACAATGATATCCTGAAACTATTATAGCCTCTGATGGTGTTAGGTTAATTATTTCCTATACATAACGAGTTTTTCGTGTGCCGGTTTTCGGTAAATAAGAGTAACATCCAAGCACACGGTGGATGGCATCGCCTGTCACTCAAATGAAACCAAGCTTTCGCGATTACAGCATTTTTCTTTTAAATAAATTAATTGTTTTCTTAATATTTTATTACGAATGTTTTCAGTAAAAGTGATGATACATCGTGATTGTTGCAGATAAAAATTCGATTTGCTCTTTCAGTGGATATACTTTTTGAATGTGAATGTTTATTCAAAATGTGGACTGTAATTGCCAACGAATAAAAATAAAAAGTGTATTTACACGCTATTCACAATAAATCAATGCGTCAGAAATATATTCCATACCCACTGTGGATTCCTCAAGGATTTACCGAGAAATGTCAAAAGGAATGCAGGTAGTTCCTAAAACATCTGCAATGCACGTAAGTAGTTAACCTATGTAACTATAATATCGAGAATTTTGCAAAACCTTACATTCTTTTACATTTATTTTTTTAAATCTGAAAGTTATTATTTGTTTGTTTATTAATAATATAAATATTTATTATATTATTATTTTAAACTTTCTTATATTTACTACATTATTGCACACTAAATGATTTATCTATACGATAACAAGTGCATTAAATATTAATTTGTTAGTGTGTGCTTTCATTTTTTTTTTAATTTTTGAGTTTATTACGAACCCGCAGAAGTAAATGTTTACTTTGTTCTTTGAATTCATTACCACTAGTCATGGATTTAGCTAATTTATAGATGTTGCAATTTTTGCAGCTCTCAGTGGCCGTACAATGCAAACGCTTGGCACTAAATTTTTTTGCAGCGAATGATGACACAAAAATTTCTATTTATAAACACTTACTTTTCTTAACGTGAACTTTACTGCCTCTTAGCAATAAACTGTTGTGAATTTTTTCAAAGTATCAATCATATTACTCAAAAAACTCAAGTTAATGTTTTTCTTTTTTAATAAAGAAGTAAGATTTTTACGAAAAAACTATTTACTGTTTTAAAGAAAAAAAAATGATCCTTTTATTTTTTTCCATTCGTTATGATTTTGAAGTGTTTTTGTTTCATTCAGTTTGCGAAAAAAGAATGCAAAATATTTTATGAATAAAAACAAAACTTACTTAAATGATGATCTGAATTTCTAAACGGAATGTTTTTATGAAATTGAACTGACAACACACTGGAAAATATTTCTGAACTCTTTAATTTAACATGTATGTTTCATACAAACATGTTCTTAAATATTCGTATTATATTGATTATGCACTTTCTGTTTGCGTTTTATTTTCCATTTTTAGTGTTAAGCTCTTTGAATATCAAGGAATAACAGAATGACAAGGAAAATGGAGACAATTAATATAGCAATTAAACGAAAATATGATTAGTCAGCTTATAGGACGGCTCCTCTTACTTACATTCTTGTTAACGTTAAATGAAGAAGCATTAGATAAGTTTATGTTCGCTGAGATCGTTTATGATCTCCTAAAATATAAAAGGTATTTGTGTGTCATGGATCTATTTGATCCTTTACATTACGAATCTACTATGCAAATATATGCCCGTAGATGCTTTGTTGCATAGGAACACGACAAAGTGGTTATACCATATACAACGGATGCCGTGTGCCTTTGTATGTCGAGCGCGTCCGACGGACGGCAGCGTTCGGTCGTGCAGCTTCAGAGCGATCTATAAACTGCAAATTCACGTATTAACGTTGAATTGATTTCGATTAATCTGAACTTTTCAGGAATTCCATAATTAGGTTGGTTATTTTTTGATCAAAAAATAAATCTATTTTTTAATACATAGTATTGTACATAGTTTTTGTATCAATCAAGTGCAGCTATACTTGTTTCCTTTTGTATGTAGACGAAATAAAATAGACGTGTGTAATCATTGCACTCGAGTTTGCGCATATTAAATACCTTTTAGAGATTTTTAAACGTACTACTTATAAGAAATTGAGCCTCTATAATACTTGGAATAGTATGTTACGCATCTCGGACGGGAAAAAATTACGCCTTCGACTCGGGTGACAATTTACGCGAGCTATGGGCTGGTCAATTTTTCTTCCGTGGTGCATATACTACTTTTCATCATACCCGGGCCGATAATACCAATTTGGCTTTTTTGAGCCAGGATGGGAAGTGATACTTCCGGCCAGGGTATGATGAAAAAGTATATGTTGTATGTAAAGAAAGATGAGGATAAAATGAACCTGCGTCTCGGCATTTCTATAACGAATTAAATATTTTCAGGATGGATTAGGTAGTCAAATGATCAAATACCTAAAGTTTATTGTTTTAAATTCAATTAAAATCCGTCTCCCCTTTTAAAGGCTTTACCTTACTATTCACTATTTCTTAGTTTTATAGCACTATAAAACTAATAAACAGTGAAATGTGATAAATATAATAAAAGTGAATTCGTGATAAATATTCGATGCATTGTATATTTCCTTTATAAACGTTTAAGAGTTTTTGACTCGAGAGCAGCGTAAGTGATGAGAAATAAATCTTGCCACACGTTTCACAGTGGCGAGCCAAGTGATGCCACACCTTCATACTTGGAAGAATACCTTATACCTCGATACCTCAAAACCAACGGCGTATATACGGCTCGATTCGCAAAATTACAGACAATCGCAGCATAATAATTATGCTAATGCATTGCGCTTCTTAAAGCGCATTATATGGAAATGAATAAATATATAAAAATGTTGCTAAATGTTGAGTTTGGCATTGAATTTCAGCATTAAGAGAAAGATTTGTTTGGAGTTGAATAAAGTAGGTTCGAGTATTCGAGTAAGGTCGAGGAAATACATAATGTGGAAAGGAGAAAAAAAATGAAAATTCTACGAAGTGTTTGTTCTGGAGAATGAACGTGGGTAGAGACTGAGAGAGCGAGAGAGCGAGAGAGCGAGCGGAGCTGGCAAGAAGCGGGGAGAGGCTGGAGAGACTGGAGAGCAGAGAGCAGAGAGAGAGAGAGAAAGAGATATATGTATATATAGAGTGGAGGGGCTGTGGGTGGCTGGTGGTGACGCCGAGGGCAAAGGATATAGGGTCCGTCCTTATCTGCGGATAACAGGCAAAGACTGGCTGTCGAGTCCGGAGTCCCGTGTGCAATGCAAGCGGCGGCGGCGGCGGCAACGACGACGACGGAGCGCCATGATGAATCGGCCATGTTGCCTTACTGGCCTGTAAAAAGCATCGCCAAAGACGGAGCGCCGAGATTCACATTTGCGCTAAAATAATACGGCGAGTCTCTCGTAGCTCCCGGGGCCAACAGAGCGAGAGAGTGAGCGAGAGAGAGAGAGATAGAGAGAGAGAGAGAAAAGGGAGAAAAGGGAGAAAAGGGGAAAAAACAATAAGAGGCAACGAGAATGAGAATGGGAACGAGGAGAGAGAAGTGAAAAGTCGTCCTCGGGATTCGAAGCGTCGGCCCCGACTTATATAATGCATGCGTAAGAAGAATGGACCACCCAGGTTGCTGCGAGAGACATAGAGAGAGAGAGCGAGAGAGATATATAGAGAGGGACGCGAGGGAAGAGCTGGGAAGCCTCTCGACTCCCGGACTCGAGAGCATGCGAGGAGGGCCCTCAAGGGTTGAGCTGAGCGCGGGCGCGCGCGCGCAAGCGAGAACGAACCACTCCATCACCGACTGGACGCTACTGCTGCTGCTGCTGCTGCTGCTTCTACTGCTTCTACTGCTGGCTGGAAAGCGACACCGGCGGCTCGCATATTTCTCGCGCGCGCGCGAGATGCCCATGCGTGACTATGCATGTGTATATGCGCGCCGATCAATTCCCGCGCGAGCGGAAAAAGTGACAGCCATATATATATATGTATGTACATCTCGCGGGGCTGTGGCGTGTAAAGAAAGTTGATGGCGAGTAATGCGTTTCTCGGGTCTCGCTACTACTACTGCTGCTGCTGCTACTGCTGCGCCTACGCGGCTCGTGATGTACATATAACGTGTCCTTCACCTCGCGATCGTCGTCGTCGCCTCCGCCGCCGCGCAATCACATATAATGCGTGCTCAAATCATTATCCTGCACATTATACGCGCAGCAGCAGC
Organism: Megastigmus stigmatizans; assembly: GCA_900490015.1. NCBI lineage: Eukaryota > Metazoa > Arthropoda > Insecta > Hymenoptera > Megastigmidae > Megastigmus > Megastigmus stigmatizans. Next base: position 22,728 of record UELV01092843.1, read on the forward strand.
AGATCTTTTCCACTTCTCGGCTTTTAATTATACATAATACGCACGAAAGCGTGAAACTGTGGAATCACTTGGGTGAAGAATAATAAGAGAGAAAGAAAATTTGGTGATGGGTGTCTGGCCGCGTGTGTGGCCCGCCTCTCTCCCGTCTCTCTCTCTCTCTCTCTCTCTCTCTCGCTCTCGAGGTGTTAATCAGACTGCCAGCTACCGTGCGCAGCTCCTTCAATTAGTGTATATGCATAGGCATCTCTCTTTCTCTCTCTCTCTCTCTCTCTCTCTCTCTCATTCTCTGCTCAGCTATATGCCCACACGCTCTCGACGTGTCTCCCCGCGGCATCGAATCGGCCTTTTTTTCCTCTCTCTCTTTCTCCTCTTTCAGAGCCTCTCCGCTTGATTCACGCGCGCCCGGCTATATGCAGAAAGAGGCGCGCGGAGAAGGACACATAGCCGCACCGCGCGAGATGTATTATATACGTGGCTTTCATTGAACATATAACAGAGGCCCCCTTGTTCGCCCATCGATGTGTCTGAATGGAAACACGTCGCGCGAGATATGTGAATGAGCGCAGAGAACGGGCGAGCGAGAGCGCGCGACTCTTGAAATTTCTCGAAAACCAGACGCGCCAGTCTCGGGCCAGGCTCGAGTGACTTTCGGAATTTTATCCTATATATACCTGTTCCCGAGTGCGAATAGCCTGGCCGCGCCATAAGCTTCGTTTTTTTTTCTTTTTTTCACTCAGGAGCTGCTACTGCTGCTGTTACTGGACTGTCTTGTATAACTCGCGTACCGACGGTTCGGGAAATGTCCCGTCTTCCGCACGATAATTGCGATCAATTGCCGTATAAGCTTGTATGGATGAGTTTGGAGGAGAGGCGCAGCAATTGGCAAGAAAAATATTGGATTGTCAGCTGTTCCCTTTGATCGAGTTGTCATCGGCATGTCGAGGCACTTGTCGCGTGTGTGCAGTATATACCTAAAGGGAGTCATGGATTTGGAAGAAAATATACGCAGAGAGAATGAGAGAGAGAGAGAGAGAGAGTGAGAGAGGTGGAGAAGCGAGAACGAAAGAAAAAGAAGGCGGTGGCGGCGAAAGTGAATAAAGGCGCGAGACAACACTAGAGGGAGAGCTGCAGGGACGCGAAAGAGAGAAAGAGAAAGAGAGAGAGAGGACAGAAAGAGCACCGGAGGGGAAAAAACACGTGGTGCTCTATTTGCAAAAACAAAGTTTGCGCGGGACAAACAAGAGCGCGCGCTGACTATAGCCCTCCCCGACCCGCGCGCGAGCCGCTCCTAGTGTAGTCGGTTTTCGAATCAAAAGCGCAACCTGCAAGATCCAACTCTCTGCGCTCCGTGACCCTATATGTCGCTGCTGCTGTAGCACAAGTCCCACGCCCAGCTACATGACCTCCGTTTTTTTTTTTTATTCCTTCAACGAGTTCGCAACCCAATTCGCACTTTACACCCCCAACCCCCATCATATATACATTATACTGGAGATATTCCGTACTCGTCATTTTTATTTCCGACTTCAAATACACAGTTGTTATCTCGTATGTAATTTGTATAACTTGGCCGTATAAGAAATATAATGTACTCGCGTGCGCGTGTGTATTTGGTCAAGATAATCGAGTGCGGCGACCTAAGTTTATAGCGAGAGAGAGAGAGAGGACCACAAGTATGCAGGGGGGGGGGACCGAATAGCTGAGCCGAGAAAACCGCGGCGGCGGCGGCGGCAGTTTAAGAGTCGAGAGCCGGCTCACTTCATTAGGTGATAATTAAGTACACCGAAGGCTATATGGTCGGGACATAGCGAGTATACATATATAAACGCTTGCTATAAGGATATAGGAGGCTAGCGCGTGCGAGTGGCTGGGGGGAAAACATGTGTGCGTGAAAACAAGAGTAAGTATAGACCGAAAGTGGGCGAAAGCGAGGATGCGACTACGGCCAACAACAATAAAAGGAGTATAAGCTAGCGAGTGGCTGCTGCGGTAAGGACTACTGCCCAGGCGGGTCGAGGCGGGCCGATCGAACAATATTATGCTTGGGTTGCAAGGTGAAAGGGTTGGTCGCCGCTGGAGAGCTCCTGCGTATAACCCCATAAAGAGGCCATAAGAGCTGTGGCTGCTCTCCGTGTCGCGCGCGTTTTCCCTGCACACCAACACCAACGATCCCCCCCCGGCCCTCGCCAAATGTTTGCAGTCTTATCCCCCGAGCAGCGGGGACGAAACTATTGCGCACCTAGCGTCCCGGAATCGATCTGCCTGCAGGTGTCGAAACTCATCCAGCAGCAGCCTCTTTTCGTGATAATTTTTACGCAACCATGTAATGCCGCAAGACACGCCGCGGACAATCGCGCGAGACAAACAGAACCTCCGCTGCTGCAGCAGCAAAGACTCGTCAGCTTGGCTTTTTTCACCTGCATTCCGTATGTCGCTGCGGCGGTGCATCGGTCTATACGTATGCGCGCGCGGTGCAGAGGGAGAGAGAGAGAGAGAGGGCTGCTATATATATATATATATATACAGGAAAGCGTCCGATCTTGACGCTCTCACTCTCTCTCTCTCTCTCTCAGGTTCGTGCTCTGTGTGCTTTTAATTTACCGGGCGGTAGGCAAATGTTTGCGCCACTCTCCTCGTTCGCTCTTTCGGCCCTCCCCCCCCCCCCCCCCCCCCCC
>UELV01092849.1:0-12055 GCA_900490015.1 Megastigmus stigmatizans
CGGCGGAAGCAAAGTTGTGCACCTAATACATTAAGTTAAATTTTATACTATTTTTATAATAGCAAATAATTTTTATAATTACTTAAATTGAAAAAGTCATTTGGGCCATTAAAGACTATTACATTCATACGGGGCCACTCTGCTATAGTCATCTAACCTCACAAAAGGGCCGTCGTTTTGTGCTTGGTATAGATACGTTAAAATTTATTAATGTAAAGTTTATTATGGTTTATTTAATTATTGAAACCCATAAGCGTGAAAAATAACTTTTTATTTTTCAGTAAAAAAGTCAAAATTTCAAATAATAACTGGTGACCATATTACCCTTAACGATGTGGCCATACAGTCCGACCCCGCAATAAGCGTGCCTAGGCCCGTGAGGAGACGTTTTTTGTCCGAAAATCGTATAGCCCCACTACGCGCCTTCTACTCGAGTCCACTACATTCCTCGGTGCGCTTATTGAGAGGTTTGGATACGAACTCTCATTGACGGGTAATATGGCCACAAAAGGCATTCTGAAATAAATGGTTATGTTCAATCACATATTATAAAAATTAATATTTTATAATGCCTACACTCTCTATTAAGATTATTATTTAAACTTAGAATGTCACCGTATTTAATATATTTTTAATAATTATGAAGGGTGTCCATAATACCCCTAGTCCCCTAAATATCGGACAATTCCTATAACATTTCTCTTCGTGTATACATATTGCTCCCTATCTCCATGACTCGACGTACAGCGCAAAATCTCTTCTGCTCTTTCTCCAAGTAGCAGCGATTGCACATAGTCGCTAGGGTACAGTTAGAACAGCTACTTGGGGTCCTTTGGCCACCGATCCGCCAGCTCCACCTATACCGCAAGATTATTCTGCTCAGAACGAACTAAATCGCCTACTCTACCCGTCATAGCACACAATGCCTCGGATGCTTTGGAAACTGTCTCAATCGAATCCCAGTTACAGCGGCCGCAAAATAAGGAACTTGGAGCAATGTTCAACTTGCTATTTGACTCAGCTTTCTGGACGTGTAACCCAAGGAGAAAGGGAAACTGGCTCACGCACGCGTTGCAGAGAACTAAAAAAGGGGAAATTAGTATGAATTAGAAGAGCGGAAGCGAGGGCGATATCTCATTAAGGAGAACAGCCGCGAAAGCAAATCAGCAAGACCAGCAGTCTACTCCCTGCAGATTTGAACTATGCTGAGAAGTGAATGGACACGTGTATAGCTTAGGGGCTGCGTCTTCAAACAATGTTGAGTCGCTTCGTGTGGCAACAAATACCTCAAGTACCGACTCACGTAGGTATATTGTTTTTTCTTTTACTAGATGAATTCAGCTACTTTTACCATTACTAGTAATTCGTCTCTTAATTACTTTTGGATTATTCAATAAGTCCATTTCATATTTGCTACTAGCTGGTATTGAATTCGATATTTCCACTTATTTATTACTTACTTTCAGTAGCAAAAAGACTACAGGGCTTGAATGGCTAATATACCTAATTTCCTTTAGTTCAACGATGCAGCTTGCACGAACCGTGAAAGTTTATTCGAAAGGAGACGCGTGAAGAGACATTAGATATATTTTCCGCGTTCCAGCATGTCAAGTGCGTTTACAATTTTTTGTAAATATATGTATCGAATAATACTAATGCTATTGAGCAGAAAGTATCAGAAATGGAAGAGTTATGAAAAGCAAGTAAATAATATTAATAACATGCAAGATCGCAAATTTGCGGTCGAGGGAAGACATTTCTGTGGAGAGGAATTTTGCTAGTCCCAACGTCTGTTTTACATCTCTAGTTATCTCTTTAATGCACTGTAGTAAGAGTAAGTCTACAAGTAAAAATAAAATAGAAAGAGAAAAAGATTGTCTCGCTAGTATTTGCACAATTAGATCACATTGAGGAGGTAGACTTTTTTGTTTTAATCATTTTTTCTGATTGTACCCTATGCATTGTGCACATAAAAAATACTAACTTAGATTGCTTTTCGTCTTTATATTATATTTCCAACTACGCTTTATTGCTTGAACTATAACTATAATTGATTCTAATCTAATTTTTTACTTGAGCTCATGTAGCTGGAAAGATGGATTAATTTTGGAATAGTTTCTCTCTGTTATTAAGTAAAAAGTTTTATGGTGAATATTTTCTTTCTTTCAACTGCTATATATATATATATATATATATATACATACTTAAAATTTAAAAGTATGCTTTCTCGTGAATAAGCTCCGCATGGATAACTGCAACAATGTGTATGGATTGATGAGATTTTTAAATTACTAACCACAAAATTTAGTACTTTTCATCGTTAAAAATTTACTATAAAATGATATAATAAATCAATTAAACAAATTAAGAATTTTTGACAATAATATAAAGCCTTTAGCGCACACGGATACAGCTAGTCTGTTTAAATTAGCAAAACCTGAATTTAAACTCAGTGGCCCCAAAAACATTGAAATCAATCAATATCTTACATTTTGAATGCTCAATTCTTTTTGAGCGTAAAATTTATTTCATGAAATGAACATATTATTTAACAAAACTCATTTTGACGTCTTAGTAAAAAATAATTTCAGATTTCAACCGCCTTCTCGCTTGAAAATACTGGAACTTACATAATGATTGCAGAAATTGAAATAAATACAGAAACTATTCAACAGCTTAAGATGCAATCGGGGCTCCGACTCTTCTTATGCTATATTCAATATGTGTATTGTTTGTAATTGATCAGAAAACCTATAAGTCGTTTCCACTTGAATTTTCACCGAATATTTTATTATATTAAACCGTATGTTAAGATAAATAATAAATAGATAAAAATACCGAGGAAAGAAAAAGCGTATTCATACTTCAGTTGTTAGTTTTATTTCTCGTGAACTTATTTATAAAGGCTTTGTTACGAGTTTTAATGTTTTAACAGTAGGAGCAGTTGGTAGCAGCAGCAAAGGGAACATAAAATAAAATGATTAATTTGAGGGTTGGAAAAAATGGTTAAAAAGCTAATCTGTAACAACGCTTGCGTAGGTGATTTTTGGAGCGAACTCTTGGAGTGCATGTATATAGTAAGCGGGCACGAAGAGGCAGTAGCTCGCGAGGAGGCACTTGTTGCGCCAGGACGTCGACCTCGGCGCAGTAGCAGGCCGCAAAGCTAGTCATTTCTTAGCCCTCCCCAAGTTTTCCCCAGCCTCTGCTTCACTCCAACTTCTTTTCATCTTTCCCCCTCCCCCCACCTTAACTGAAGCATCTCCTTACTCTCTCAACGAGCGTTTTCACTCACGAGATCGGAGCATGGACTTGCATACGCAAGAATAAGGATCGAAGGAGGAGTTGGTGAAGGAAGAGGGTAGGCCGTTGGTGAGTGGGGAGCTCGTTCATTTGGGAAAATATCAAATGGTCGGGCTCGAAAACGAAAATGATATTTCTACAGCTGTACAGCTGTATTTATCCCACTCTTCCACTCTCTCGCTCGGTGAGTACTTACTAGTCTCCTCTTTGCTTTGCTTCACGCGGCTTCGTACGGCTCGACAGAGGTCGACGCCCGGGCGTGTAGTGTACGGCGTGCAACAAGTGCTGCACTCCGCAAGCGGCCAGCAGCTGCCTTACAACTCGTGCAATTCGCACAGCTTAGCGCAAGAATGTGAACAGAGCCTTAGCCATGTGTAAATATAAAACTGCTCGAAACTGCACTGGGTCAGGGATCCCTTATTTATTTGCACTTCTCTGTCTGCTTTCTTCTACTCATTTCGATGGCTCATTAGCTACAATCAAATGCCGGAAAAAAACCCACGCTATCTATTATTGTCTACACCATCTGTGCAGTGCCCTTTTCTATTCTTAGTAAATAAACTACTGTGCACAAAACGCAAGTAAGTTTTAGCATCTACTGCTACCTATTTATGAACTATTCAAAAAGCATTTTCTTATTTTTTAGCATAACGAAATATATTGTAAAAATCAGATTATAACATAATAAAATTGATTTCCTTACTCATTTTATATAATAATTTTAAATCATTTATAATCTGGTAGTAATTTAAGGTACTGTGCCTTATATTGCATACCGTCTGTGACACAAACGTGCTATTTTAATATACTTGAATTTGCCGTGTGAATTTGGAAAGCGCGACTTCAAAAAAATAACCCTTATATTTAACTTGATAAATGAATATAGGTCTAGGATATAAATAACTATGTTCAAAAAAAGTAAAAATACGAACCATCCAATACAATTACCAGAAAAAGTGTGCCGGGCAGGTAATACAGGAATTTATTTGAATCACAAGCTGGATTTATTAATTATTAACAAATATCTTGAATATAAATAAATACTTTTCTCAGTATCCGTGTAGGAAGATCTCTGTACTTCGAGAAAGATTTAAACCTTTTAAAAACTCATTTTAGCTATTTCTTTCTAATTAATGAGGGCAGAATTATTATTATAATTCATCTATTTTCATTTATTTTGAAAGGGTTTTTAATTATTAACAAGTTGAGATCTTATCTTTTCCCGTTGTTCTTTCATTATTGTTATTAAACCAATCACATTTTAAAAGTTAGATTATTACTTGGCAATCAAGAATGGTAATAGCCCATGTAAAAAAAATTAAATTTTTATGAACTTTATGTGAAGTTTACGATTGTAAGAACTTTATAAGAAATTTCCCAACGAGACTTTTCCAAACAATAATAAAGAATTTATTAAAAGTTTAACAATAGTTTTAAAAACCTTACGGTAACGGATAAAAAATCTAATTTAAATTAATTTATTTATTCCAGAGTAACATATAATTATTACATAATTGTCAGTAATACGTAATATTACATTACGAAACAAGTGATCCTAAAAAAATTGTAAATAATATGATAAAGGATAAAAAAAAATTTAGAAGGTTTTGAACCATCGATCTTTTGCTCGGGAAGCTTATTTTCTATACCGACTAAGCTAATTTTTTATTTCCGTTAATTAATCGAATGAAGATTATATAACCTGCACCATCAATAATCTCAATTGTTTCAACCTAACTGAAATTTATTCATATTAACAGAAATAAAAGATTAACTCAGATGGTAGAAACATTAAGCTTCCTGATCAAAAGATTCGAGGGTTCAAATCCTTCGAGAATAGTATACCAAATCAGGCGATTCTGGAACGGGTGTAATTTCTTGGTGACAATATATCCATGCGAGGTTCACCTGCTTTGTGCACATCTATAGAATTATATTTTTTACCACGATGTGCGCGAAATATTTTTTTTCCCGCACGTTAAAAGTGTTTCGCGCACGCTTTCATCTCGGTTGCTGTAAGTTTGTTAATCTTTTTGTTAATCTTTCAACAATTCTTTATTGACGTTTGGGAAAGTCTCGTTGGACAAGTTCATATTAAATTTCTACAAACGTAAAATTCATTATAATTCATGCAAAGTTAATTTTTTTATGCGGGAGGATAAACGAATCTTCTTTTAACGTATTTGTGTCTGTTAGTTTACAAAAAATATCTTTTAAAGAGAAAATGTTTTTCCTGTCCATGGATAATTGGAAAAAATAAATCTTTACGAAAAGTTACAGGTGAGTCGTACTTTTATAAATTTAAATTTTCTGCTGTTGTAACCGGAATCACTACAAAATTTTTTGAATTTTTCTTCAACATTGGGAACGCCAGTCACTAATAATTTAAATTTCCCGACCTCCAACGTTGAAATCTTCACAAGGTTTTTCAAACTTTTCTCTTTAATAAATTAACCATTTAACTTGAAACTTTAGATGATAGAATGATCATAAATAAAGCGCAGTCAGCCCAGAAATTACTGATAAATTAATTTAGTGCAATATGTTTAATTTGAATCATAATTGCAAGGTTAGAATTACACCATCTCTTGGATTAAATTGAAATCCGTAAAAACATGACAGTTTCTTCTGTATAGGTTTCGTATTACCTTATTTTTCGGACATTTTCGGGCTGAGCGAGCTGCATTTATGATCAATCTATAATTTCCTAAAGTTTCAAGTTAATCGGCTGATTTATTAAATTAAAAAGTTTGAAAACTTGATTTCCGTAAACAGGCGACTCCAGCATCCCCTTAAACAATTAATTTGAAACTAAAAAATGTTGACAAATGTAAAACTTAACATCGATAAAGCAGGCAATTCGTGCGTCTTTTTAAGACAGTATTTAAAGATGCTTAAGGATAGTACAAGAAATATGTTTCAAAGTTTTTTTGTAAAATATTTTTGTTCCAAAAATGAATAAATGAATATTAAATGATTAATCATTTATTTTACTAATATTTCTAAACACTTAAAAAAATAAAAAAAAATTTTTTTTATATATTATTTATTTAATATTTAACTTTGTTTTCAATTTAGTAAATTTTACTATATTATTTTATTTCAGCTATTATGTAACAAATTTTAATGTCATCATTTAAGACAAATTAATATTTAAAATACTAAACAGCTTTTTGAATTGAAATCGAGTGCTTGTTAAAATATCCATGCAGATCATTTAGTATAATTGCTAAGTCTGTCCCTTTCAAAGAAATTTGTGTAGAATTAAAATCCGCTCACTAAAAATCTGACTGACTTAAATACAGGTAATACAAACTGTAGGTAAATAATTCATCATAAATTAAGAATGAAGAGCATAGAGCATTTCTCCATTCTAAATAGCAGCACCATCTTGCGGCAAAGTGAAGCGACCGAGGCCAGAAAAACAATTGAATTTTATTTCATTATTTACTGCTACCCTCATAACCTCACTTATCGGGCTTGACAATGCCGCCTGTGCTCACACGCTCGTATACAAGCTTTACCTTGATGAGGCAAAAACCTTCGAGTCGTGCTTCCTCCCTCCTTCTTTCGCTGCGTGTCTCTGTCCGTGTCGGTCGCCTGGAATGGGAAAAATCAAAAGAAGAAGACGAAAACTTTGTTAAGAGTCATTGAATCAATCGACAATTGATGTCAGCTAACTTAATGAGATTGCGCAATTATCAGGTGACCGTCACACTACAAGAGCTAATCTATGTGGAGCAATGAAATAAGTATGAATGGATTGAGAATTTTCAAAGAAATATCGGAAAAAAAAAATTGGAAAGTAAGGTAGAAGGACGCACCTTCGTTATGTGGCCCTTGAGCACAACGGTCTCGAATTTGCTGATGTTGTCGAAGACCGGCGCCTCGGGATCTGGAATGCGCGCTCTACCCGAATAGAGCGCCTTCAGAGAATCGAAATAGTCGCTGTAGACGTCGGTACTGTCCGCAGACGTGCTCTCTTCCTCTTCGGCCATCTTGCTACTGGCGAACGGCGGGCTGGCGCCTGGTGGCCGGCGCTTCGACTGCCGGCAGCTGCGGACTTGCGGACTAGCAGCGAGATTAGCAGACGACGAAGTCAGCTATACCTACCTATCGGGGCTCGGGAGCGCGGGAAAATCGGCTAAACTTGAAAGTTGAATTTTGTTGAAAGTTGATGGGAGGATAGGGGAGGCGAGAGGGGATGTTTTTAAAGCACGAGAAGAAACGAAAGTAGCAGCCGGAGCGAATTGCGAGAGTTAGGGACTAGTTGACCGGGGCAAGTGGCAAAACTCGCGAGCACTGAGACTGAGCGGCGAGAAGTAGTCGAGAGGATGTTCACCTCTCTGCGGCGGCTGCGCGGTGAAAACTTTCTTTCTCGGGCGCTCTCCGTGTTGGATTACGTAAAGCGCTCCGTGAGCCGCACAGCCGCATAGTGCATGCATCGTGCACCGCTACGCCTTTGCCGAGCACGCTATAGTCAGGCCTCGGGAGAGCGGGTTACGCGCACAGGAAATAAAACAAGCTGCGCCAGAAAGAAAGTGTTGGCTCGGCACGCGCCGCGCTGCTGCTGCTGCTGCTGCTGCTGCTGCTGCCTTTTCACTTTCATGGAAATGTCGGGGGAGCTTTCATTGCTCTCTCCGCGATGCTCTTGTTGCTGCGCATGGTTCAACTGCTGCAGCAGCGACAACAGCAGTCCGAAATCTTATTGCTGCACTACTACTTGCTGTCTATGCTCTATCTATGCTGAGCCTACGTTTTCTTTTGTTGCAGGTTGCCGAGAGCTGTTGCCGAGAGCTGTTGCGCGGTCGGCTGAGGACGGCGGCAGAAGGCAGGGGGCAGGAGGCGGGCTGGCTCAGTGGTGGTTTTGGATGTTAGAAGGCGCGGGGGTGGCTAGAACAGCCCCACCGCAGGGTACGGGTCCCGATGCCGGTCCCCATATCGCAGACGCTTACGCTAACCTCCACCCTCGTGCCCAAGGAGGAGTCAAACATGCCCTTTATAGACGACGAACTGCTTTGGTGCCCTGACAATGACGGCAAGATGGTCGACCTCACGCAGTGCCTTCAGGTTCGTACCTTCATACATTCACCTTCCTCTTGACCGCATAGATATACCTACATGCTCTTCCGAAAACTCCAAGGAGAGTACATCCAGAGGGCCTTCAAAGTTTTCAACTGGACTCTGGACATATCTTGTTTATCGGGCACTCACATTTTTGATCTAGAGAAAAATGGTGCTTGAAGGAAATGGAGTGGCGCGATGAAGCCAAGTCACTCAAATCAATCTGATTTCAACATTTCACACAAATATAAATAAAAGTATTTTCAGCTTATTTTCAAACAAATCATTTCTTTTACTTCTTGACTTGCACTTGTGAGGATCGCTAAGTTGTGGAACACAATTTGCAAATCAATTTCTGGGTGAAAAGTGAAAATTTTCTCTATCGGTGACTTCTCGAAATGCCTAAAACCAGGTAAAAATAAAGTAATCGATCATTAGAGAGCCATTGGGCAATTTATTCAATAAATTAGTAAATTGCGACGTTCCGGAAGTTTAAACAAATTACCTCCTTCATCAAGCTAATTGCTAATAGAGGATATGACACCTTTGGTATAATTTCTATGCCTCTTCGCGAGGCCCAGGAAAAATTAAATAAATTTAGTCTAAAGAATGTCGTAAGTTTCGCGATTAATTTATTGTTGTTGTTTAAAAATTTCAATTTAAGGTTTTTCTCTCCAGACCTGCAAACAGAAAATATAATTTTCCTCTGCAGGGTTACTTTATAGTAATGTAATGTATGTATTGCGTCTTTGAATGTAATGTAATATATTACTCTGGATAAATAAATAAATAAAAAAAAATAAAAATAAAAAATTTAAATATATACATATATATAAATTTATAAAGTAATATATTCTTTCAACGTTTTTGGCTTATAGAGTCAACTACTGTGTTTTTTGTAATCTTAATTACATATTAAAAGAGAACCACATGCATATGGATAGTGTTTTGTTTCGAAGGTATGTGTTTGGCAAATTGGACTTTTCATATTTGCGCATAGTTTGTTACAAGTTTTAAACAATTATTTTGCCTTTTAATTTTTGTAGCCTTAATTTATTGAATAAATTGAGCAATGGTTCTCTAACGTTCGATTACTTCATTTTTACCTGGTTGACTATAAGAAGCTGGAAGATAACATCGCCTCATTTGTTGAGAGACTTTTGAGTCTATAAAATAGTTCAAGTCTGCTAAATTCCACAACAAAGAAAATTGTCTAAAGTTTTATAATACTATTAGAGCTACGAACAATGAAATTATCCATAGTACCTTTCATAAAATTGACTATCATTTATTTCTCACTTTTAAAAGTAATTTCTAATGTAAGACGATTCCATTCACAACACATTTTTTTGTCCTTTTACACAAATCAAACAAGTCTCATCATATCAGATCGTTCATTAAATTGTTTAACTTTTTCAAATGTTTTAACATAAAATTGGCCGTTAATTGGCGGTTATAGGATAGAAAAAATATTGCGAGTATAATGTCGACATGACACGTTTCAGGAGAGCAGTACCGGACAATCGGTTGAATTCTCGACGATGGAGCTGAATGCACTGGTGGGTGCTCCCGCGGCGGCAAGCGTCTCGGCGGAGAATTCAGAAGCCATACCCACTGTCAACTCTGCCAATGCAGCAAATGCTGTCAATGCTATCAACACTGGGAGTGTTGTGAATAGCACCAACGCTTCGAATAGTACTGGCGGCAATGCCGACGAGCCCTTCGATACCCTAGACACATTTCTAAGAGAACTGCAAGCGGATTTGGCCGAGGCCAGTCAGCCGACATCCACAACCACTCCATCGGGGAGTTCTTGCAGGCGACAGAGGTACAATATCGCCGCAGCAAATCCCCTACTCGCAGGTACTCTCTCTCTCTCTCTCTCTCTCTCTCTCTCTCTCTGTTAAAAATAAATTTTGTAAAAGGTTACAAATAAACATTATATCTATCTATCTATCTATCTATCTCCCGTTCATCCCGTCGCTCCGCTCTTTTTTCACTTTCTATACAATAACCATATTTCTGAGCGCAGCTTAAATAATAAATTTATAAAATAATAATTTATGCATGAATTTATTAGGTGAAAACTATGTCATTCTGTATACTTTTCAGGACTAACTTTTGTTTTTCTTTCAAATATTGGATTATAATATATATATATATATCTGCATGCAATGCTACTTCTTTTATTAAAATTTTTACTACCTGTGTCAATATCGACTTGAGCGAACGCTCGCCATAATAGAAAAATGTCCCCTAATTTACAACTCGGTACTTCACGTAAAAGGCCCTTACAGAGGTATATCTTTAAAAAATCCAATTAACAAAATAGAAAATGCACGTTAGAAAACCTTGTGATTTTCTGTTACATTGTGAGGTGAATGATTTTGATTTCAACTCCCTCTAATACTGAAATGCCCTTGGAGGAAAAATCACTACTGATGTATTAATAAATCAAAATTTGTTGATAAAATTCATTATAACAAAAAAGAATTCAGCAAAAACCTATAACAATGATTTTATTCCAAGTTAAAAGAAGGAATATTTTTCATACTAATGTATATCATTCACTAATTTTTCATAACTAAAAAAATAACACATCCCTACATCACAGCAAAAATGTAACTGAATTATCATATAAAATTCAATTTTTCTATAATTTTATCTATCATTTAGTAGTATCAGTAAACAATTATTTAATTTACATGAGTATTTAGAAACGAAGGTGGTCAAAATAAATACACAACTATAACCAGATACACTCCGCTTAGCTTTATATTTACTTGAAACATTTGAAAACAGAAAATTTATAAATTAAATAAAGAATAAACAAATCTTTTTTATTCATAATACGCTATTACTACAACAGTTCTAATAAATGCATAGTGATTAATAAAAAAAAATTGTATTCTCTTTAATAATGAACATTAGTTCAAGATTATTTTAAAATCAATTTGTACTGTGCGGACGGTAATTAAAATGACTATATAGTTGAAAAAAGAAATGAAATAAAAACATTTTTTAATTACTATTAGATAACAATAAACGATTTTCCCTATATGTGCGCGAGTACGTGCGTGCGTGCGTGATAATTTTCTTTTGCATAATACTGAAAAGTAGATTTTTAAAATTGACTTTTTAAATTTTTAATGGCCTTTAACTTTCGTCATTCATTTTTTATTCGCGCAAATTTTTAAGGAAATGGTATTTCTTGATAAGTAATTATTGAAATTTAATAAAGTCTTTATGTATTATGAACGATATTTAATGAAACTATAATCATATAATGTTTCATCATTACAGAGGTGCTAACATAGAGTATTTTCCAACTATTAATCTCTATCTTTATGTATTTCGTTCAATGAAAAAATCGGTAAAGTAGGAATGTTTCCGACCTGAGGTCCTACTTAACACATATTGATATTTTCAATTACATTATTATATATGATACGTATGCATTATATCTAGTTCAGATGATGACTACTTACTTTCGTTATTAAAATGTTATAGAATTTTAACGATATTACATAATTTTTGTTTATAAAATGTAGATATATTTCAGAGCTTAACGAAAAAGGAATTAGATAGTAAAATAAAAATAAAAATTACAAATTGATGAAAAAAACCAGTAATGTTAAGCTGGAAATTCGAGTGAAATATGGAAGAAATAAAAGTATATATATATATATAT
>UELV01092852.1:0-12397 GCA_900490015.1 Megastigmus stigmatizans
GAAGAGTGTATATATATATATATATATATACGGTGAATATAACATGTGATGCGCAGACTGTATACATTGGGGAAAGGGGGTGACAAACGTATCTACAGATAATGTATGTATAAATGCGTAGGATCATGATTTTTCTATACGGATGCGTGGGGATGTGAAAGTACTGGATTGTTTGAAAAATTACTTTGATAACGCGAATTTGAGTTGTGCAGTAGTTCTTTTTGGATTTGCTTCTTTTTTGTATGCATTTGGTAACGATATAGAAATTTGAATAGTCGAGTGACATAAATCAAGCTTATTAAAACTTGGTTTATTGGCAAGAACGGAAAAACTAGTATTATAGCGACTTTCACATCCTATTAAGAATATTGATGAAAATTCGAAACTGGTTTGTCTGAGCAGTATGAAAAATTAAAAGTTTAATTTTTTATTAGATTTAATCATTTTGCTTGGGAAACATTTTCTGGTATAAAATCTACAAGTGACGCGTATTATTCATATTAAGATCATATGTTATGAAGCAAAAATGTACAATTTATGTTCAAGCAACAAATATTTACATTCCTCGCCAATCGACAAACTTATTTCGTCTTTTCGTTAATGGAACTGCACGCATCGAGAGAGAAACAGGTATAAAATACACACTACGAAATGTTATTATTACAAAGTTATGAAAAACATGCAATCGAAACTCTTCATGCGAATCAAATACACAAGCATAAGCGAAGCATACAACTTTCGAAAAATTCAGAAAAAAAATAAAGAAAGAGAGCTTAAAATATTATTACAAATGCTGGCGGTACATATACACGAACCACAACCGAAAACTACACGAGCACAGGCCACTTGTTAATGAAAGAAAAAAAAAAGAAAAATGTCGTTTGCACGGTTCTCGTTGTTCGTTCGTGTGCGTGTTTGTGTGTGAGACAATGAGCAAGTCGACTGATAGAGCCATAATATAATATAAACACCGACACATGGCTCGCGCGCGCGCTTAAAATGCTAAATTTTATCGACGTTTATCTTCAGGAACGGCTGAGGTTTGCTTTTTCCAACTTGTCAGTGCTGGCCGCGTATATATATATATTTATGCGCGCGAGTGTGTGTGTGTGTGTGTGTGTGTGTGTGTGTGTGTGTGTGTGTGTGCGCGTGTGCGCGTGTGTGTGTGTGTGTGTGTGTGCGCGCGCGCGCGCGCGTGTGTGTGTGTGTGTGCGTTTGTGTGTGTGCGAGCGTGTGGGTATACGTGAACGTTTTCTCTCACTCGTGTACTTTAACCCCATGCTGCGGAAATGCCGCGCTGTATAGTGTCGCGTCTCTCTCTCTCTCTCTCTCTCTCGCAACCTCTTGCGTGATATGCTGTGTGTTGCACTTATGTTATTTATATTTCACCAGGCGCTTTTAAGAACATGGAGAAGTTAGATGAGTGCATAAGGCTTGAGAACGCTTCTTTTCTTTTCTCGGTTAGTTGGGTGAAGATGTCAATGATACAATGTCAACGACACGAGTACAAAATTTTCAGATCAATATTGCGAATAATTAATGTTAAATACCTCGTTGAGTGGAATTTATTTTTGTACTGATGAACTAACCGAATATTATGAACATATATTATAAAGACAGTTGAAAAATATGAATTGTAAAATAAATTAAAATACGTTCACCATGTTCTTAATCCATTAGTAAGAAGACTAATTTCTAAATTGTTTTTTCTACGAAAGCTATAAAACTCATATCTTTCGTCATAACTTAAAACTGAAAAAGTTTTGCGTTTTTTTTTTCTTGTCGCGCTCATTGCAAACGATACACAAAATCTCACAAAAAAAGAAAGTAAATCAGCAATCTAAGAAACGTTTCAATCAACTGCGTTAAACTTACTTTTATCTTTATTTCCGTTCTCTCACACTCGGTGGACGGCAAAATTTTGCTGTAAGTGCGTTGTTTGTGTGTGATACCAAACGGATGTTTAAAAAGTTTGCTTCACATATCAATATATCGTTTCTCGATTGACTGCAGTTGAGGTAAGCAATGCGTTCTGTTTTTTTTTATTTATATTGCGTGGATGGGAATAAAATGTGAAGTAAACTTTGCTTTTGTTTATCCTATAATTACTGCAACCACGGGGTGTTAAAATAATTAACTCAGAGGTGTGTTAGTTGCGGAAGAATCCATGGGCTCGACGGTGAGGATATACTTAGTGTCGAAAGGTGAAATTATCAGACCAAAACATTTCCCTCAAACAGTTTAAAATTGTTTTCATTTACTTAGCAATAAGCAACACACATGTTTGACGTATAAGATAAAATTCCCTAGTCAGAATTACAGTACATTTATATTTACATTTTTCGAGCTACTTGTTATTATACATGTCGCATAATTAATTATAATTGTAGGCACATGTATGTATAAATGTATATAAAATAGAATTCACTTTTCACAGTTAAGCAACGTTTGTATACAAACAAAGATACAAAAGTAAACAGGATATAAAACTCAAAAGTGAAATACAAATTTTTTAGATGCGAACGCGAATATCGTAAATCTTCAATTATTGCATATTCCTAATGTTATAATTTTAATTGTAATTATAGAATGTTCTGGGTACAAAAAATAATCAACTTATCTGTAAATGCATGTAAGTTAAATTTTAACGAATTAAAGGGAAGAGGCAAGAGAAAATAAAGAAAGAAAGAAAAAAGAGATAAAAACTTTTTGAAAGTAATGTCCAAGTCTGAAACTGGTAAAATTCGCTCGATTGTACCTTTACTCGTGCTGGCTGAAACGCAACTGAAGTCTCGCAGAGTCTTATGTGTTTTTCCCTTTTGTTTTTTGCTGTCAAGTTTTTTACCTGTACCTGGAAATTTTACGGAGGTACTGATTGTTATTAGCCATGCCCCGTATATACAAGTTTATTAAAATAAAAGTTGATTATAACACTTAATAATTATGAGTTAATCCAGGAATCCTTTAAAGTTCTCGAGTTAACAGGATTCTGTAATATTACTTAACTCCAACTTTACCGACATTTGCATGTTTTTGTCTATAATATAAGTTTTCATAAAATAAAATAGGCTTAAGATGAATTATTATAAAAAATTGTAAATGCTTATTTCGTATTTTCTTACATTGTCACGTATATTACAAATCCAAAAAACTTTATTTGTGCTAGTAATTGTTAAACAGCGTCAAATCTGTGCACTTAGAAATAAATATTAAAAATGCATACACAAATCAAAATGTTGGTAAAACAGGACTTTTAGCATACATTGAAAGGCAAATATAGACATAAGTATCCTTCGCGCGGCGAATTATTGTCATCAAAGTTAGAAAAAAATAATTGTTACTGCGATGGATTAATTTAGACAAAGTATGCATTAGAATATTTAGGTCGTAACAAGTATTTGATGGAATAAATTTACAATGTCACATTTTGACGTGAAACGATTGACTTTCGGGCTCGTTTCACTTTAAGTACCTCCACCAAATGAAACTTTTGAAATGATAATTTAAGAATACACAAATTATGTGTAAAACAAACAGTAAACACTTGCTCTTAAGAATTTTTGTATTGTGTCTAGCTTAAAACATTTTTTAAGAAATTTTTTTTCTTAAATTTTATTTTATGATGGACTTTGAAAATCTAAAAGAATACATTTTTAAGAACAATTATTTACTAGGAATTTATTTATAGAATAACTTTTTTAAACTTCAAGAAAGAGTACTTTTAAATATTAGAATCGATTATAATTAGTTTTCCTTTTCGTTCATTTATTTATTGTACTTAATATATAAGTGTAGATATGTTATTAAAATTATCTATATAAAGTATTAAAGCTTCCAGTTTTAAAGTAAAACTGTTTTCTATCCAGTTTAAAATTTTTTATGTGGAGTTGATACGTCAATATTCATGTAGCCATGTTTTGAATAACAAATTCAAAACTATGATAACAGTTTGACTCTATAATATTTACACAAATTTCAGATTTACACGAATTCGGAAAATTTATTCATTTTGAATAGTCATTCAATGGAATATGCAGTTATTGTTTTATGCTTTACAAATAAATATTACATGAATGGAATGAACGATGCTGTTGAAATAGTGTTGAACCAAATCTTTCCTTGAATTATGAAAGTTTTTTTTCAGTATATTTTGCTTCCTTAGAGAAGAAGCCTTGTAGCGGTAAAAAAATTCTTTTTTCCAAAAATGTTTAAAAATATTCTATTTAAGAATATCAGATCTGGAAAATTTCGTAACCTTTAGAGGACCGGAAAACGACTATAGTGATGCAAAAAAATATCTCCTTTTAGTTTTAACTTCATTATTATGGGGTTTTCAAGGTTTCTGATTATGAATTTTCTGAAAATTTTTCGAAATTCAATATGGCGGTCAATATTCAAACCCGTAAACGAAAACTTAGCATGCGCCATTTTGAATTTTGAAAATATAATAAAAAATTTTTCCATAAAGAATAATGTCAAAACATTCTACAATTTTTTTCCCGAATTTTTCTAGCTATAATTAACTCCAAAAATCAAATTTTCTCAAAGTAGAAAAAATTAACATTTGCTTCCCTCCAGGCCGAAAAACCACTATAGTGGTGCGACCTTCGATCGACCCTTTGCCCATTCTTAAATTACGATGTGAGATATCATATTACCCAATTTTCTATGGAGATTTCAAAATCCCAAATGCCGGTCCTCTAAAGGTTAAATAATTCTTAAGTTATTTTCAAATATGTTTTATTACTTAATTTATTTATAAATTATATGTGAAACAAATAATTAAGCTTGAGGAAACTGAGTGCCAATAAATTGGCAGCAGTTTTTTATTTAATTTTAAGTTGTAGTTTTCTGTCATTTAAGAAAGTCGTTAGTATCACTTCAACATTAATAGTGAAAAAATAAAATAAATATAGTTAAATAATCCTTTTTTTAAATATAGCATCAAATTTGTTAGAGAATTAAATTTACAATTACAGTTTTAAAAAAATTAAGATTTATTAATGCAACAAATTAGCAAAAAAAAATTTTTCTTAAAATAAAATGGATTGCTCTCTCGTAAAATGGTCAAATTACTGAAAATTAAACTTTCAATGAACACTACAGATGCAATAATGAAAATACTAAAAAGAACAAGAAAACTAATTCTTAATTTTTATAATTAACATCTATTATATTTATTATCAACCAAGTTCAATGTACTTTTACTTGAAATAGTTGTCTCTCTCTATAAACATATAATTGCAACAGTAAGAGTACAATCATATATTTTTCTTGTAAGATATGATGTATACAGTATT
Organism: Megastigmus stigmatizans; assembly: GCA_900490015.1. Taxonomy (NCBI): domain Eukaryota; kingdom Metazoa; phylum Arthropoda; class Insecta; order Hymenoptera; family Megastigmidae; genus Megastigmus; species Megastigmus stigmatizans. Next base: position 5,301 of record UELV01092852.1, read on the forward strand.
AAAATTAATGTAAATGTTATACTCGATAATTTTATCCGTATAATTAAAATGGGATGCCTGCTGTTTGAAATCATTCATCAGTTATTTATTAGTAAACATATTTTTTAATAATGAGATTCTATTATATCAAATCACGAATTTGATTGAGTGTTATCTAATATTGCAACTGCAACCAATTTTGAGCTAAAAAAGAAAAACTCAAAATTTTATATTTGAATCCCATATGTTGATTAATAAGTAAATTGATGTTTTGTTGATTTTACCAATGGTTTTCTCTGTACTGAGTGTTGATTAGAGAAAATACTTTAAGAATAGTTAAAAATTCAAAAATGTATAATTTAGCAAACACAGTACTTAGAATTTAGAATTGAAAAAATAATTATAATACACTATATTGGTAGCTGACATGCTGTTCAATGTAAAATTTGTTGAATATAATTCGTAGTAAATACTTTTCTAGCAACTAACAGCCTTTTAACTAGTACATAAAACATTGAATTTTGAAAAAAAAAAAGGATAAAATGACATGGATATCAGAAAAGTCAAAAATAGATCAAAATATACATTCCAATTTTAATAATAAACAATATTGAAATATTTTATATTCAATACATATTTATTCTAAAAACATTAAATAGGTCAAATTTAATTCGTGCAAAAAATCTATACTAACATAGCTTCTTAATTTACTTTCACTATCAAATTACATTCAATTTCCTAATAAAAAAAAACATTCAATTTCACTAAAAAATCCTAAGGCACAAAAAATGGTAACATTTGATACGATGACCTATAATGATTCTGTTTAACTATCATACATCTTTCTTACTAAAATATCTAGTATTCTAAACAACTGATCTTCAACTAATAAAATAATTTAGACCTGTATTTTATTTTTAGGAATGAGGCATAAACCTTACTGCGCATATGATAAAGAACATGCAGCTTTCCTATGAATTATACGATGTATGATTTTCTGATTGGTGAACATCGAATGAATGCGTAATATAAGCATTCCTTGGATTAAATATATATATATATGTATATAAATATATACATCAAAAAACAATGACTTACTCTCTGTTCTACGAAAGAAGCCCTCTTGTCGCTCTCGGATGTAAAGAATACCTTCCTTCTCAAATTTCTGTGAAGGCTGTGTAGCCAGAGTCATCAACTCCTGCTTGTTAAACCTCATCTTGATAACTATTACCACATCCCTTCCAACCCACAGTAGTGCATCTCTCTCTATAAAATCAGAAATTAGATCAATTGACTATTTATGATTGATTGTGAAATCAATGCTTGAAATCAAGTTATATTCTTATAAATAAACTAATCATTTACAATGTTTAGTCTTGCACTATCAATAATATTTTAATTTACAAATATAAATTAGATGCATATTTAATTTATAAAGATATAACAATAAGATGAAATTATAGAATTGTTTTCAATTATCATACACTATTTTACTTAAAATATTTCTAAATCAATAAATTTTTACATTTAAAAGAATGCACAATTAGCTGCTTTTATTTTTCCACTTTTCTCTATTCGCAATTCTATTTTATTTTATACAGTGCATAAAATTTATGAGCCGTTACCTTAGAAAATATAAAATAGAAAAAGTATTAATGGAGTAATATTCAAATCCCAGAAGTCTTATATCCCTCGAGTGCCATAAATGAATCGATAAAATCCATAAATTTAATAAGTGCAAGAATGTATTTCATATCTATTTATTAACTCTTTGTAAAGGATCTAATAACCTTAGGTTATTACATCGATAAATTTAATACCATATTATTGCTAAAATTAATATGGTATATTACAATAAAAAATTCATTATTTTCACATAAACTTAATTTTTAATAAAGACTACTCTATTTATCATTCTTATTAAATGTAATTTATTAATAATTGTTTTATGACTATAATTTCTGGTCCAAAGTTAAACGAACTTGAAAGACAATATTTATTTTATTTATTTTAAAAGATGTTACTACATACAGTATACAATGCTGCCAAGGTGAACAATTATATTACTATACATAATATTTTATGTAATAATGTAATTTAAAAATACAAATAGAGATAAGATATATTTGAACTTTTATTAGCAGATATCTAAATTATAAAATATCTGTAGACTGTCAAGTGCCATTTACTAAAAAATATAAGGCTTAAGATATCTCAGATATATAGAAGTTTGCTATTTTCAAATTTACAATGAACTATACTAGTTTCAATCAGCTTCTAAATTTCGACATTTATTTATAATATTAAACTGCAGCATCGCAAGTCTCATTAAACTTGGGAAACTTTAAAGCACAGAGAAAAAACAGTGCGTAATTTTGAAACAACCTTCCAATTACTATTGACACAACACACCCAGTGTTGACTTAACATTGCAAATGTTGACTAAACAATTCCCGCTATGTACATGCACCGCAACGTGAAACCATTAGACAGAAAGTAAAAAAAGATCCACTGTACATACCTGGTCAGGGCCCTGCAGGCAACAAAACAGCTCCACAAGCGAGTCGGTAAGCAACAGAGAGTCAATCAGCTGGAAAGTGCATCATCACCAGCAGCAGCACACCCATGGAAAACCTCAACATCTCCTCTCCCTTTTACTCACACACTATCCTTCCTAAGACTTCCTCGTAGGCGGTTGTTGGCAAGCGTACGTGCGTTACAGTACACATATACACACGTGTCGCGCGTGTGTATACGTGTGTGTGTATTGTGTTGCAAGAGGTGGGGTGGGAGCAACTGGGATTTCATTAGCTTTTTAAAAGATTGTTGGACACTTCATGAGGGGGGCGCGTACCGAATTATCCATCACCTGCCGTCTTGGTAACAGTACACCGTGCGCGCGAGATAATCGACACTGAGCACCAGCGCGAAGAGGTGGACGTCGAGGAAGACGAAGACGAGGATGACAACCGCAAGCACGCGCGGCCGGTCATAGTATATTTATGTTCTTTGGAGAGGATCCGCGACCGCGAAAGGAGGAACGCGCCGTAGTCGAGTTGCGCGGTCAGCGGCGCATCGATTCATGACGGCTTTTCCTCCTCTCTCTTTCTCTCCTCTCCAAACTGCCGTCTTTCTGTCTCTCACGCGCGGGCCGCTATACTCTTGTGTGTGCGTGACAACTGGGCTGCAGTGCAGGTTGGGCTGGTTGGGTCACTTGGGGCTGCGCATATGTATATATATGTATATAATATATCGTTTTATCGCATAACCGGCATAACCGGTGTCTGTGATACCGACAGTAAAAACTGAGAAGTTGAGAACAGCTAATGTTATGTAAGACCCACGGGCAGATGTCGCTGACAGTTCCGAAATTTGAATTTTCTAAAGATTAAGTTTACAAAACTGTGGTGTTGTGATTGATATTCATCTTTTTTCAACACCTGGGTCTACTTTTCAATTTTATAATCAGGTAGTGAGTACAGTTTTTAAAACAATATAGGTACTAAAAAAGAATACAACGTTTTCAGCATTTTGACGAGTAAAATTTTCAGCATTGCAAAGATTTTAGTATCTTTGGAACATTATAGATATTGCACTCATACAATATATGAAATGTTTAAATCATTTATAATTTATATGCTTCTGAATTTAGCAGTAGGATCCAAGCATTTCATTTGTTTCACCCTTTTATTATATCCCTTCTAAATTAAAATTGATTATTAAAATTATTACGTATTTAAACACTACATTAAAATAGGTATGATTAAGAAAAATTATTCAAAATTATTGACATATTATATTAATTGTAGTTTCCTTTTTTAGAGATGGAGTAATTGAATATCTTCTCATAGTCTGCAGAGTTCAGACTCTGGATGCGTCTATTGCAATTGAAGTTTATGACTGAACGTTAACTGCGGTGACCAAGTTTCGATTAATCTCGTATAAGCATCATGGAGACGTTCCTCGCTGCTTCGAGAAAATGTTTGGTAAAATTCTTTATACATTTTATATCATTATTGTACATATTTAAGGTATTTCGTTGTCTACTGAAGAAATCTCATATAAAAGTTCAAAGGTTTCTGCATTACCTGTATTCACTCTTACCATGAAACATGGGAAGGTTATAGATTGTAGAACAAGGGACTGTAGAATACGTTGTAGACTAAACTAAGTAGTCAAGCGTGCACTTTCATTTTTTTTTTAAATTTTATATCAGTTGTAAATGCATAAGCATTATGAAATTGAAATACGATACAATATGCAAAATTTTATAAAAACGTATACCTACCAATTGCATACAAATAATTTTTTTAAACTGAAAAACTCACCCTCGCCCCTATTTAGGGGGTAGCAAAACACCATTTGTTATATATTTACATAAACAAATAATAAATAAATTTCCCATCAAATCAAAAAGCCAGAAAACGTTTAATTTGTCTACAATGAAAAGCCCCTGGATTTTATTGTAGGGAGGATTATATTATATTATAAAATAATAGAACAAAAGGATAAATAATAAAGCATCAACGTTTGCAGTATTAACATTTTCAAATATTCATTTATGCTCAATGGTTCGTTTTTATTTAAAAACAAATGAAAACAAAGATATAAATAATAACTCCGTGCACATTCAATATTTTTCTTGTATTTCGAATATCGATGAATTCATATGTTATTTAGTCATCTTGCAAAATGTTTAAATATTTTGGCGAAAATGGCTTTTACTTTTTTTAATAATGCAAAATAATTCCTACCCGTTAGCTACATTTTCAATATAAATTTTTAATCCAAATTTAAAAGCTGACAAATTCGCGAATTCTCGTTAATGTATGATAATTCGTTCTTTTGCAATAATAAATCTATCTATTCATGCGTGCCAAATGCATAATCAGTACGTAATAATTAGTAGGTAATCCTTTTGCACACAGTGAGAAATTTCGTCTATAACAATAGTTCAGTAATTCAATTCAGAGTAGAAAAAATTTTGTTCTTTATTATATGTATTTATTTTTACTAAAATTAGAACTAAGTAATTGTTATTTTATCTCAGAAAATAAGGGTCATTAATAAAGAAAATGTGATTTTTGTGTTCATATAAAGAACTTTGATCACTAAGACCCCATTAAAATGATTATTCATTCCAATCATTTTTTAATCATGTTTTATGCATATAACAGAGCTGTTCAGAAATTATTATTGTAGGAATCATATTTTATCGCTTTGTTTCCCCCCTTTCTTGGAAAAATTATCTGAGATGGGATTTGATTCTTTATTATTAGCTTTATAGCCGAAATTCATATTATTTTGCGTATTTGAATTTTTATCAATTTATTTTTGATTTTGTGAGATTCTGCATGTGTGCGGGGCTTTCATTTATAACACCACTTTTCGAGTTAGAACTTAGAATTTGCTTAGAATTTACTTTTAATTCTTGCTTTATAATATCATTTTTATATTTAGTAATTTGTTCAGAATTTTCTTTTAATTCTTGCTGTATAATATATTCACTCGAGTGAGACTTTGATTTCGACTTTGAATTTACCAAAGTATTTGCATCATTGAAAAAGAATCTTACGGCGATGCTGAATTAAAGATTAAAATTTTATTCCCTCAAGGTCGCGAAACCTATCGCACAGAGAAAATAGTCCTGTATATACGTAAGCTATAAGTATATAACAAAACTCTCTGATACTTTTACTTAGGGAAACTTGGGCAAGTACCAGCGTGTACGAGTGATCCTCGGCAACCCGACCTGCGATCTCGATTCGGCCGTCTGCGCTTTGGCCCAGGGCTACCTCGAGTACGTGGAAGCGGTGTCGCGCAAGGACCCGGCTCTCGGTGTCATTCCCGTCCTCAACGTCACAAAGGATGAGTTTCGCGTGAAGACCGAGGTCGTCTACTATCTGAGGCGTTGTGACGTACCGAGGGACCTGTTGACGTTTCGGTGAGTGTTGCAGCAGCAGCAGCAGGGGCTATAAGCTAATCCATTAACGCCTCTCTGTCCCCTACGATTAGCCGCTTGATCCTTTGAGTATAGCTGACGCGCCGTCCTAATGACTTGGAATCAGTCGACCGATTTGCTTTTAGATATTGTTGCAGGGGCTAAATAACGCCCTTTAGCCTGTGTATTGAGTAACTTTAGGCTGTTAAGATCTTCGGCTGGAATTTTGCAATAAGTACGATTACTGTTCTAAAAGTTGGATAGTACTTTCTTGCAGGAAGTTCTGTGCCATGAGCAGAAATTGTTTCAATGTGGTAGACATTTTTACAAGATTTTCCTTGCCAGAATTTTCATCAAAAAATTTGCACAGAAAATATTGGCAAGTGAAAATTATGCAGGACTTTATCTAACAAAACTTTGCGCAGTTTTTTTTTGCGAAGATTTCATATATTAAATTAATTTAAAATGTATTATATGCATTGTACGCTAATCGTTACATTTTTTTGTCTCCAAAATGTATTTTATTCGTTAAAAAAATTTCAGTTTCCTGCAAAAGTAAATTTTATTTAAATTTAGCTGAATATTGCGCAAGTGGTATAAAGAAAAGCTTCTGACTTTATTTACATAGAAAATGTCAATGTGAAGGAAGAGCCCGACAATCAGATCTAATCTGTACATTTTAATGTACCTAAGTACGATCGGTTTCGGATTTGTTATAGCTAATTAGACAAAATCATACAGTACAATTTGGTGTATCATTAGTTATTTGAATAGGTTCCTAATTCTCTTTTCAACGAGGATACATTGTACTAAATACGTAATAAGTTAGCAAGTTACTTTTACAATACAGAGTTTGGTGTGTAATAATCTTACTCGTCGAGATCGGCTAAACGTATATAGTAAATTATTCTTCTGTTCGTTCAAGTTGTTAGCTAAGTAGGTAGGCGACTTAAAGGATAAAGCCAAAAAACATATTCCACACTCTGCTAGAGGCTGAATTTCGAGCTGATAATATTCATGGAAGTCTGTAAAATTCAATAGTGAATACATTCTTATCAGGAGCCACAAATTAGAAAATTTCTGTATAAATGACTGTGCATGTAAAGCAATGTTTGTTATCTTTCATTAGGGCTATGAAAACATTAATATTTCATTATATTTTTAGCCAAACTTATGT
>UELV01092856.1:0-10748 GCA_900490015.1 Megastigmus stigmatizans
CCTTGAAAAAGATGTTGAAAATTCGGAGTCTTGGTCGTTAATGGGTTAAGTGTGGATCATATAAATACAAATTCAACTAACAATTTCAATTAAATTTTTCACACGGACACTAAAAAAAAACGTATACGATACTGCAAGAAGATCTTAACCAGGCGCATATTTACTATTACGCAATGAAATATTTATACTGGAATTTAGCGAGTTTTCTGTAAGCGTATTTTACACGCGTGTATTGTGAGTAATTTTCGTGTGAAAGCAATAGCTACATTCAGTGATAAATTATTCGCGCGGTATTTCGCCTAAAATATTTACGCTCGCACTACACACGCGGCGGCGCTTAACAGAAAAGTCAATCCCCCACACACGCACATACATACAGAATCTAAATTTCACAGGGAATTTCCGAGACTCGTGTAAAAAAAGTAATACCTCAAAGTCAACAAAGCCAATTTCTGCTCGAAACTACATACGGAAACTTCGTTTTCCAGAATCTCTGTAGGTGCGATTATAGGTACAGCTTGGATATAAGCTAGGATTTAGATTAAAATTTATTTAACAAGAATAAAGTGAAAATATGAGACATGAAAACGTATTAATAAGTATTAAAAGCAAGATGCAAACGACACGCGCATTTTTACATTAACACCGAAACTTTAGCGACTTACATCATCGTACAGCGCTTATCAAAAAATAAAATACTTTATTAAAAACTGAAAATTAACATTGGTTATATATATATGTTGATGCCTGACTGTACAGGAAACTCTTCTATAGAAATGAGTTATAAAATTAGTATATTACTTTTCTATGCCTATAAATATGCTTCTCATGTTAATTTTCAATTTTCAACAAGGTATATCACAAAGGTATGATAAACATGCGATTTTTTAAATAAAAATGGCTTGATTAGCTTTATAAACTGTTGGATTATATCATCAGCTAGATTCTTAAAAGTAAGTTGCTATTTATCAAATACACTTATGTAAATTAAAACATTAAATTTATACTGATGGTATGATTGTTAGTTCTACAATATAAGAGTTTATGAGTGTAGGAATATTATTTTGAATATTATATTATAATCCCAAAGTATAGTAATCACCTAAAACATTCTGACCGACTTTCAGTAGGGACTTTCATGAATTCTCGTGACTATTAACTAATCGAAGATGTCAAAATCATCAAGTGGTTTAATTCCACAATCAACTTGATAATGACTGTACTCACTTGAACCATCGAGCGATTTTTCATCAACTTTTCTGGAACTAGGTATACGAAATACATACCAAACTTTCCTCTCAACCAATTAATGCGAAATTCAGCACGAGCTCTCGCTCGCATAAAAGCTACCACTTAAAATTCACATTAATTTTGCAGCTGACAGCGATCTCTCAGTTACTCGCGCGTCTGGCTTAATCAACAAAATCCATACGAGACGAAAATTACACTCATTCATTCATATTCGCCGCGATCGTGGAACTCCGGCATAATTGAAAGTGTAATTATCAGCTGATGCAATATTGAAAGGCGCACAAAGTCGAGCAGAGCGCCTTTCCTGCGTTTGCACGTGCAGAGCTACATTTATACATTATACACACACACATATATATATATATATATATATCGATTGCGCTTAAAGCTAAGTGGGCCGGACTGGAATGAGTGCGAGCGACGATTTCTCCTTTGGCTATAGTCTGCGCCACGCGAAATGCGAACGAGAGCTGCAATTAGCTAATTTTTCATGAGCTCGGGAAAAGGTGCAATTTTTGTTGAGCATATATTGCTTTTGAAATTTACGCTGGTTTTCCGATTGGTATGTTCGTTTTTGTATATATAACAAATGGTTTAATAAGAATGTAAATTTAGAAAGTAGGTTGGAATTTTGTGCAAATAAGTGTGAAATTATACAATTTGTTAGAAAAGAATAACGTATACACTGTTCATGAATAAACTGATTCCTTAAAATAACGATACAGACGGGAGTTTTATTAAATTCTAAAATAAATAATACTACCTAAGTGAATTTGTTAAATTAACACGTAAGTTTGCCATTGCAGTAATAAAATTTCTTGTAATTGTCTAAATGAGTTATGTTAAAATAAATTATAGATGTAATAACGTGTTATATATAATGTTTAAACTGTGAAAACAAATGTTTCAAAGCGTATAAAAATCCTAAAAGAGATAAAAACAATCTTATATAACAAATCCACATTTCGTATTTTTCCCGGTAATTTTTTTACTGCTTTTCTGTTTACTTGCTCGTAATGTTTTTTCTTTCGTAGCATATGACCAGACTTTTTCGTAGTTTGTCACAAAAATACTTTTCTGGCAACATTATTCTCACTCACACCTTTTTTAACAAAAAACTCATTTCAAGCTAACACAATTACTTGGAATTGTTGTCTCTACTTAAACAATCCAACTTATTAATTTCATATTTTCCGACGGAATGCCATGAAAATGCAGAAATGTTTACTACGTATACATCAACGAATCCATTCGAACGTCTAATAAAAAAAAAAGGAATATAATCAAGGGAAAAAAAGTGTGAAACGCAGCATTTTAATAAACAGACACCACACTCATCATAAACGCGCACAAGTCAGCCCCCGGAAGAATGTCGCGCTAGTATAGAGCATGTCTCTCGCAAGAAAAAGTCAACAGCAGATTTAGGGCCAATAAAGCGGCCTTATAAACAAGGCACCCTCTCGCGACGCAGCAGCAGCTGCGTGAGAATTTTTTCTTCTTATTATGATCCCCCCCCCCCCCCCCCCCCCCCCCACACGCCGCGCCGTGCGCTGTCTCGTGCATCAAGTGCAGTGCAAGGTACTCGAGCGACCGACGCTCTCTTCTCTCCTCTCCTCTTCTCTCTCTGTCTCTCTCTTTCTCTCTCCCTCCCTTTGAAGCTACAAACCTCTGTACGACGTCTTGGACTTTGGGAGGCGAACGTGTGTATCGCGCGATTCGTTATCGGTGCTCTATACCCCTTTGTTCACCTCACCCATACTTTTCTCATGCTAATTCGAGAGCTGACTATAAGGACCAACAATTTTCAACTGCTTGCAAGACTGTTTCCTCGGCGTCGTTTAACGATATACTGCAATGTTATTGTGGGAGCTTGTGCTGATGGCTGTTTTGTAGAGGATGGAAGATGTGACGAGTTTAAAAACTAAAAAGTTTTGCGCTCTGAGTATAAAATATGTTATTTTATTTTTTAATTTTATTTTTGCAATATATTGTACATTTATTATACGTATTTCTGATACTGAGAGTCAAGTTTTCCTTATTATTTTATTCCAAACGGATCAAAGTTTTTTACTTTCGTCACTTGTTTGAAAAGAGCTTGAGAGTTTTCCCACGTGAAATTCAAAGCGCCAAAAGTAAAGGCAGTTATTGTTTTTATTTTCAAAGAATCGCAAAGACACTTTTCATCAACTCTCTTTACTTCGAGATTCTAAAAGCGGGAATTCTCAGTTTTCCTTTTGGCACCATCTAGAGAAAGGTAAAAGGTGTATCGAGTCTGAAAAATATTATTATTTTTACATGTCATTTACATTGCCCAGAATGAAATTTCCGAAAGTAACATTCGATGCACTTTGCAACCTGCACCAACATTTATTAAGTTCTCGCGCAAAACCACTGCGTCAAATAATTCTAATCGCAGGGAAAATAATCTCCTCGCCCAAGCTATAAAGTCAAATTATTTCTGCAGTGTTAGAACAATTTTTTTCTCGCGTTCAGGCAGATCCCATTACAGTGTCTAAATAATGCAGGAGCCTACCACCTGAAACCCAAGTAATTCACCGCGTCAGGCCAACTTGTGTCGCGCGGCAAAACTTACAAAACATGCGCGCACGAGACGGTGTATATACGCAACCCGAGCATCCCTCCTTGCATCCTTCCTTACATCCTTGCAAGATAACAAAAAAATAACGCGACACTTGTCTATGGTGAAATTGTACACGTGCATGTACTATTTTAGCCACAGTATCAACGGGTTAAGAAGTGCGAATGAAACAAAGCTTTTTCAAAGCTAAACTACCATCTATACATTCTACGCTTGACATGGATATATTCGTATTTAATGTATATCTTGAAACATTAAATGGTGTCTAAAATTTTCAGCCATTGACATCCAATTCCGATAGCTAGATAAAGAAACTCCGGCGTGAAAAATATCCGGAACGAATCTCTTAAAAATGTCGACTGACGTGAAATTTTGCGAAAGAGCTGGCGAAAGGAAGCAAAGTATATACAAGCGAGCTTACCCGCCAAACCATGCGTGCATATGTACGTGCGTGCGCGGGGGCGTTATCTTTTATTTATCGCGGCGCGCGAGACTCCCGCATATAGACGGCGGCGGCGGCCCTATCCCCGAAAGTGCCACCTGAGCCTTTTAATAAGAGTGACTGAGGGGCGTCTGCATGCGGCGCGTTATTACCTGCGCGCGCCCCGGCGTGTTTCGAAAGGCTCGCTCCCTTCTTCTTTTGCTTCTTTCTCTTCTTGTTTCCCTTCTTCATCCTCCTCCTCCTCCTCCTCCTTCTTTGTCCCTCTCTTTCTTTAGCAGTATGTACTGCAGTGTCGGGTTCGCGCGATTTCAACGGCGAAAACCGTTATAGCAGCGAGAGATCGGCTATCGTGGGTTTCACCGAGTGCAGCAAAGGGGAGTTTATTAGACGAAGTGTTGACGGGGCGAAGTGCGTAGAGGTTTGCTTTGTGGTGCAGTACAGAAGGAAAATAGAAAAAGAGAACTGATTTAGGTTTTTGGTTAAAGTAATTGTTCTGGCCATATTTTGAGCAAATCTTTGAAACAATAATAAAGGTTTAGCTTGAAAAAATGTAATATCCGCAGTTAAAAGGCAATCCAATTTATCAGAACAATTGATATAATGGCATATTAATTCATAGTTATATCCTATTTTGTAAACGAGTGTGATTACAACTACCATTAAAGTGACCTAAGTCGGTGCTTTTACCCTACTGACGCAATGCACTTAAATTCATGATAGATGGTACGGACTATGGAGTAAGGAAGACTTCAATGAACGCTTTGTCCGTATGATAAAAAGAAAGGACTGGACCGAAAACTCATAATAACTACTACATTAAGAAAATTAATTCTTTTAAGCTCTGCATTTGAGCATCAAATTTATTTCAAAAGGGAGAATTTTTGAAATATTTTATATAATTTCAATATTGAATTAATATTTATTTAATTTATTGTTAATTGAATAAATAATAAATGTATTAGGATAATTATTTATACGAATTATTTATAATATAAAACCAAATGAACAATGAAAGAAAGAAATGAAAAATATACATATTTACCATAATTTAATAAAATATATTATTAAAACATCAAAATTGTATGTCGAATTTTATTTTTATTAATATTTATAAAACGAAGTGAGTCTTAAAAGCACTCTATTTTATTTTAATGAAATGAGCACTTTGTTGTTGTTATAAAAATTATTTAAAAGAAATTGATAAATTTAATAATACGCTACTGACGTATTGATTGAAGGCCAGAAAGCTTGAACTTTTTAAAAAAAATTTGTATTATAAAAATAGCTAGCTTCTCAATGATTTATAACATAAATAACGATATTAATAATCGAATTGAAATAGAAATCAGTTATATTTATATATTGATAGAATTCTAGTACTTACGGATTTTTTAAAAGCTTACAATACAAGTTGAAATTACAAGTACTTATTATATTATATTTATTTCTTAACTTCATTACATGGTTTTCTAAGTATGGTATTTAATTATTATTCAAATTTTGAAAAGATTTTCAAATTCGAGATCATCTATATTATACATTTCCATTTTTAAATTAGTTTTTGGTACTTTCTTCCAAAATCTATACAATTGATACAATTTGATCTATTTTCATTTACTACAGATTTAGTGGATGTAAAACTTAAAACTAATTTATTTAAATTAAACAGGACTATACGAAACTTTTCCCTTTCGAAAGTAGCGCTTGATGTATTCAAAATATTATACTTATATTATAAAACCGAATTTATTATTTATTGAAACTACATTGTAACTATAGTGTCAATTGCAAATTTAAACATTCGCATTAAATATTTACGTTTCTTAATTCAATGAACGGAGAATGAACTTAACATTCAATAATGATTAAGGTGAAAGACATGCTCTAAAAATAGAAAGTATGAACCGAAGCATTCTCCCAAATAAGAAGGAGAGTTGGGGAAATAAAAAAGAAAAAAAGAATCAGAGAAGAAGCCAGAATCCAGAGGTATAAACGGACCGGAGTAATTCATCGGCGATAAAGTCCCTTTTATATACGCCTCGCGCGATTCCTTCCGCCGGAGAAGCGGCAGTCGGTCATGCACCCTACTGTCAAGTGCAGCGGACGCGCAAGAGTTAAATAAAAAAAGTCAACGGCGGAGGAGGAGGAAGAGGAGGAAGAGGAGGAGAGAGAGGGATAAAGAGGAAAAAAGTCGATGTACATGTGCACGGAAAAAATCGGAAGCTATAGGAACGGTGTATAAAATACGTGCGCCGTGTGGTGGCGTGCATTCCTCAGCGTATGGACAAAACACCAACGTTTATTTAATGAATAAATAAAAAAATTGAATTAATAACAAAAAGGGAACGAAAAACATCAATTGTTTTCAGTTCCAGGAAGCAGAGAATTGGTATCTGTAGGTTTTCGGGATCGCTGATTACGAATCCACTATCGGATTTTTAAATTTCGTGAAAAATGTGAGGTTTTCAAAGATTTCGTTTGCCGTATTGAATTTTCAAAATCTAACAACGGATTCGTAATCAGAGACCTAAAAAAACTTCATTCACAAATGTTCGTGGAAAACCGATAACAAGAAAAATTCGTGCTTCAAACGGTTAAAGAAATTCAGAGTATCCTGGCACAATTATTTTCCATCAAAGCAACGGATTAAAGTATAGGTCGAATTTGATCTATACGTTGCTATAGATTTCGTGAATGCACCTATATCGATAAATTTATGTCTAATTGCTTGCAGTACAATTTGGACATTAAAATATCCACTTTAAAAATAAGAATATAACCACCGAATTCCAATAACCGCCATTTGTCCAATTCACTTTATCGCTTGATATACAAATAAGAAATAACAATTAATTGCACATCGTTACAAAGAGCGATTTTCAATTTCTCGATGAAAAGGCGTGGAAAATCCAAAATTTCCTGCCAGCCTAATAACCGCAAATACATGGAGGCGCAGAGCAGCAGCCGATCTTGCATTTCCGATGGAACGCGCGCGCGCGCACGCGGTGGGCACGTATAGCAAGTGTTGGGCTGCTGCTGCAGATATCTTTTGTACGTGGCAGGGGTCAGGTCGGTTCGTTACGGGCTTGGGCGTGTGCGAAAGGCCGGTTATTAAATTTCGACCGTGCGCGGGCCGTTCATCAAATTTTGCGTCGTTAGTGCCGCCGCCGCCGTTGCTACTACTGCTGCTGCTGGGTTGCACTCGCTGACTAAACGCGCGGGTTTATAAATCCGCTATTAACACTGTATATAGGGATACCGGAAATTTTTCCCCGGATTGATCCGCGATATATATACTTTGTTGCGCGGCCTGCGGACTGCTATGGATTTGGCGCGCGCGCTAGTTTCCATTTTCCAAAGCGGATTTTTAATCTCGCTTTGTGAGCTCGTCTCTTTATTGCGCGCGAGCTCTAGAATTTACTTTGTTGAGTTTTGGGAATTTGAGTAATCAGTGATAATTCACTGTTCGAAATTAGATGAAAAATTTTAATCAGGATTTTGTGCGTGTTTCGACCAGTTAGAGCGAGGCTTTGTGAATAAAAGCATTTCATGTTCTTGTATATGGATGAATATGATGAAAATTCTAGCTCATTATCTTTCTTTATTTGAAAATTATGTTTACTAAAATAATATTTAACTATTTCTATTTTTTTTTCTTTAAATTGCCACTATAGATTAGTTTTTGATTCTTATGACAATCCTCAATAATTATTTGAGATACGTAAAAATCCACACAAGTTTAAATTCAAATTCGGTTGAACTAAAATGCGCGGATGATTAACATTGTTAAGTAACATTTTACTTGCAAAACTGTGATTATTTTCTATGCTAAATTATTTTTCCAGTGAAAAACACAATAGGTAGAATTTAATTTTCCCAAGAAACCTTATAAATGACTAAAATACTACAACATCGAAGAATTTCCGTTTGAAGTAGTAATCTTACCGTGTCCAGCTTTATCTACTTAAACGTATTCAAAATCTTAATTGCAAGAACATAAGAAAGGACAAGTTTCAAGTTGTATGCACTCCAATAAATGATCCATATACTATTGTTGAATTGTCACGATTGAGTTACCGATAAGGCAATAAATAATTGTTCCGATGTGTTGAAATTCGAGGAATTCAAGGAATTTGTCGGTAGTGGCCGTTTGCTGCAGCAAGCCCCAACTTAATTGATCAAAATTTGACCTGAGGGATGATATTAATAGAGCCGTGCCGTTGTACCCGAGAAACCTTTTTTTTTTTTTTAAATAAAAAAAATTTAGCGAGTTTGAACGGGAGACACGGAATTATTGGTAATTGAATTTCAGAAGCTCTGAAGGAGGAAATGTCCGCCAATCTCGCTCTTAGCTTGAGAATTGTGGCCTCGTTTTGACGGAACGTTGCACTGTACAATGGGCTAAGGATACCTTTTTGAGAGGGTAAATATTTTTGGAAAAGTCGACGGTTTGTAAAAAAGCGCCATCTTTTCTGGAACATTTTTTGCATCTTGTATTCATTAATCGCGATTTCGAAGATGGATGATATACTTCATTGTGAGAGTTTTTTTTTTAATACACGGTAATGTTTTCAACAAAAGAAAATATTTTTATTTTCATCAATTTATAGTATCGAGATTTGATAAATTAATTTTATACAATAATGGAGTTTATCCTTCTGTAAATTGTAATGTAATTTTACTAACTCCGATTCTAGTTTTCATTTTATAAAAGCAATAATCTTGAATACTGTGCAAACTAAGCTATTTCTGTTCGAAATTTTGAATAAGTAACAAATACTAGAATTGTGAAAATATAGAAACAACGAACTCATAAAGTGTTAAATTTAAAAACAGCAATTCACGCATCAATTGTTGAGCTACACATAATAAACAGAGCATTTTTCTCTAGCATGTCAAGTAATTCCAATCTCTGCACAAAGTTAATTATTAGCTTTAAAAACGTGGTAATTAGGACAGGCTCATTAATGAGTATTTACTTTGTGTATTCTCGGACAAATTTTACTTCACCCTCACATTACCCAATTAGCTCGTTAATTGAAATCAATGAGCGGCGGTGCATTCAAGGTTTCGCGGATGAAGAACTCGCGCGAGATGCAAAAAAAAGTAGAGTGGATGAGAGAGAAGAGATGAATCAGATCACTAATCACCGCCTTAATTATCGTTTCATTTACCATGTGCGTCAAGGTAGCGCTTTACTCTAGTTTCTGAGAAACTTTTATTTCTTGTATTCTGTCGAATCTTATAGATTTGCATATTTCAAAGGGATTACGTTTTTATCGTGAATAGGAAGAATCAATTTTGGAATGCGGTCAATTAAGGATTGCATGACTGGTTTTCAATCTATTCTTGACACGATTCCAAGTCATTCAAAATACAATTATAACTTCGAAGCACTTTCTTGAATGGCTACGAAAATCATTCTTTCTAAATTCAACGTGCATATTAAAATTAACAATTACTTTAGTGTTCAATTAGAAATCAACATGAGATTAAAAATCAATTAAAAGTATTATTAATGACCTTCACTGATGATACATTAAAAACTATTTTCCATTATTCAAAAGTACTAAATCAGTTTTTGATATTTCATTAAATTCGAAAATTATTTTTATCAAAGATTCTCCTAATTTTTAAGTAACAATTTTTGATGTTTCAAAACCTGCACGTATTAAATTAACAAATTAATTCCGAGAAACAATAAAACTTTTTAATTTGAATTATTAATTGCATTGGTATGAATGTGAATTGTATTACCAATAATAATAAATGAATACCTAACTCTAAAATTTTATATGAATAAAATCTAGGGACTTGAATAAAATAATTTAAAAGATACAATTTAATCATTAAAACCATAGTATTATGTAACCTTGTTAATTTTTAAATGACCAATAACTATCACATCCCAACTATAAGTATGTAAAACAGTAGAAAAAATCAATACCACGATCATTAACTCGACGACTGACACGAAAGGAGCATCGCGTACAGCGCAAACCTGGAGGTAGCGAAATCGAAAAGAAGAGAAAAAAACAAACAGTGGGAGAGAGACAGAGAGAGAGAGAGAGAGAGAGAGAGAGAGAGAGAGAAAAGACAAGATAATACCGAGCGGAAGCGCCTCTGGATTTGGCGGCTTTTACGAGTCTCGCGAGACCTCGAAGCGAAATTTCGAGCGATTCCCCCCCTCACCCACACCCAGAGTCACACACACAGGCTGCGCGCACACACTGGAAAATAACGTAAGATTTTTAGAGATAACGAGAAATTCGGCGCTCGTCTCTTCCGGCCGCACGCCGAATTTCCCGCAGGATTTGCCCGTGCGAGAGAGAGAGAGACTCTTCCGAAACAGTTGGAGAGCGCGTTTAAAGTGGCCCGAACCCCAAATATAACCAGACTCTTGTTTCTTGCCCCGGCTTATTCTCTAGGCGCGGGGGATGGGGGATGGGGGGGGGG
>UELV01092860.1:0-13605 GCA_900490015.1 Megastigmus stigmatizans
GTGTGTGTGTGTGTGTGTGTGCGTGCGTGTGTGTGCGTGTGTGTGTGCGAGCGACGCGATCTATGCATTGCATATAAAGACGCGAACTGCACGTTCGGTTTGCTGCGGCCACCCTGTTGCAACCTGCTGAGCGAGGACTATTCTCCCGTAATCGAAACCCTTGTAGATGCAGGCTAGTGCGAAGCTGTCGCGACTTTGAAATACCTCGATCCTTTGTGTCGTTCGTATACCTATCTGTCTGTGTAACTCATATAGTGCTTTATGCTCCGGGAGCAAGTTGGGTTGGGTTGGGCTTTGACGCATATTTTTCGTCGCGGAAACTTTTTTTTTTGCTGCTGCGCGTTCGAAATTCCAAAAAACGGTGTCTATTTCAATTGTTTTAAATTGCAAAATTGGACCGCTGGCGATTTCATATTTGAAATTCTGTTGTATTTGAAAAGTATCATTAGCTATTTATGACGCGATGCTCGTCATTAGAGACGTTATTGCGACGTTAGCTCACTCATTTCTATTCCTAATGCCATACCCTATACCAGATGAGCGCAAGCTCACAATTAATAGACAGAGCGGAATTCCGAAACATTTATTCTCGCGCACTTGCAGATTCTCTAATTTTGCACTGTTCGTACTTTCATCCCCGCAAATGCATCAAATTATAGCTACTTATAAGCCTGCAAACCTGCTGATAGGAAGCATTCGCAAAACAATTTGCAATGCTGAACCGGCAGATATTCGCGAAACAATCCTCCGCTCCCTGCACAACGAAGCCGTTTTATAGTATAGCGTCGCTTTTCGCGCATAAGCACTGCACCGCAGTGACACTGCTGTTTGCATTGGTGTATCGATATTAATATTAGCGGTTGCTGACTTGCTGTGTATGCGCGGCTCTGCTTTGATCGCTTCGATGCATATATACACGTCTACGTTTCATTTCGGCTGCAACTCTATAGCGACGGTTTTGGTCATTTTTCTTGCGGAGAGAGCTCATAGCGTCGGAGGAGGGTAGTTTTACACGCTAGCGCCGCGAAATCCTCATATTAGGCACAATTTCGAGGTCTAATCTCTTGATTTGGAATAGTGAAATTTCACTGCACCAGACCAGTGCGAATTCGACCACTGACTAACAATTAGTATATTCACTATTTTTTTCAGTGAACGTTATTGTAGAAGTTTTCTGAATAAATAAGTGCATATATTATATTAATTTTTGGACGGTAACCTATAGTTTTCACTATTTCAAATTAAGAGAGAGTATCGCTCGTAAATTAAAGGGCCGGGCGAAATTGGGAGCATCCCCTAGACACGCATAAATGCGCTATCCTGTGCTCACCAGCAGCACATTGTGCACTGCAACACGCCACTCGCGGTTTAAGATCCGTACAAGCTCAGCCGCGAGCGCGCGCGCAAAATGCAAATGCAGGTGCCCAGCGGTGGAATCTTAATTTTTAAACAGTTTTCGGAGAGGAATGCCACTTCTGCGGCAGCTCGCACTTTGGATATATATATATATCGTTTATTTTGCGATGCATTTTACATTTTGGCAGGTTTAAACATGCAGATTGCTGATGTAGTTTCGGAACAATTTGTCTTCAGCTGTTATATATAGTTCTGTTGGTTAACAAATCTTGTTTTTATTAAAATATGGAGGAATAATTTAGTTACAAATGAAAATTCAATTAAGCAGATCTAATGTTTATCGTTTAAAGTCGCGGAACATTTAATATCTCAGAATTTTGGTGCAATAGGACGATTTTTCAATGAAATAACGTTTACAGCAGCTTGAAATTCAGTCGGCAATAAATCCTGATTTTTGTTTCGGAATCTTTATTAGCATCTATAAAAAAAAAAATGACAAACAAAAACGAAGGAACGCTAACTTTTACGAGATCTTTTTTATGTCGCGGATACAAAAAAGGTACCTACTATTGGACTTTAGTTTTGTCACAAGATACACGATATATAAAAATAAAACGATGACGACGCTTCTGTCATGCTTTTATTTTTATGAAAGTCCAAAAAGTTCTTGTATTGGAAGAATGCCATTTATTTTATAGGCGACAACCCTTTTTTTTATTTCGTACATTTCGTCACAGGTTTATTCGCTGTTGACTATAATTTAAACGATTAATTAAAGTTTGAACTTTTTTTTTATTAGACAATCATTTCGAGATTTTAATATTACGAAACAAATTTTTTGTGTCAAATTTCTAAAAATTATTTGAAATTTTGAAGCTATATATGTATATGGACCATTTTCGTAAGGTCAATCTCTTGCATAGCTTTGACGAACCGATAATGTCGATGCACATCTTCCACCCCTCCCCCATCGCCATAACTACGCGCGATTTCACCGCCGGAGAAAAAAAAAGTAGCGACCTCATGCTCCGTGAATCCGTTCCATTTTCCCAGTGTTTCTTTTTCGCGTTTCCCTTTGAAAAATGGGCTTAAGAATGGCATCGAGGTAAAGAGATAAAAAGTGAGGGAGGAAGAGGTAGAACAGCAGTTTCTCGCAACAGCGGGGCAATATGTAAGTTGTGCGCGCACGTGTGTGCGCGAGGCAAATGCAATCCAGAGGGAGAGAGAGAGAGAGAGAGAGAGAGAGAGAGAGAGAGAGAGGATGTAGGAGTTGTGCAAGGGTTCGGTTGCGCCAGGCTGCACAAGAGAGCGCAGAATTGAGTATATATAAGGGAAGGAAGGGCGAAGTAAGCTATATGGGGAGAGGGAAGGAGTGAGGGTAGGGATTGAGGAGAGAGTGGGACGAGAGGACATCGACGACTGCCCTTTAGCTCTCTTATTTATGAGACGCAGATTTATCGAGGCTAGTAGGCGAATCGAAAGGACGTGGAAATTTATGCTAGAACGATTTTTTTGCTTTCTCCTCTTTCTCTCTCTCTATACCGCTTCCTTTGCGGCTCGTGCACGGCTCGCTCGCGAGTTAGCCCGGGCTTTCGCTGCTACTTCCGAAATTTACCGTGTGCTTAGCCGAAATCGAGGATATCGTGGATTCACCAAGGCCTCGCTATACCGTAGCGCTATACTGGTTCGTGTTCCACGTCGCTCTCCCTTCCTTTTCTTCTTTCCATCTTCTTCTTTCTTCCCTGCACCTTCCCCTCCTTGCTCTCTCTCTCTCTCGCTCACTTTCGCTGCTGTAGACAGACTCTCTCTCTCAGTCATGCACTCTTTTTCTCTTCTTCGCTTTCATTTCTTCCTTCCTCCGCACTGTCGACGGCAAGAACTTGGACTCTCTCTCTTTCTATCTCTCTCTCTCGCTTGCTGTTAAAAACTTTTTCCATTAGCCCTGTGTTGTGTTTTCCTTTTATATCGGGTCAACGATACCGAACAATATCGAGCATGCGTTGCCGTGCATTCGGCAAATTAACGTGTAGTATTGGAAAGTTTCAAAGAATCCTGATTCATGTATTGGCGCATGCGGAAATCAGTTTTCTTATCGTGCAGCCTACAGATTTCAACGCAAACACATTATATTCTTTCCCTGCTGCCGTATATATAATAACGATTGGTAAATTTGAATTAGCTCTCGATCGACATTTTCCCGCCCGTCGAATTAAATACATTTTTGTGCAGTCCGCTCGCGAAATTGAAGGAATGCTCCAATAACACGGATATTACCAAAGTTCCAAGTAGTTGCGAAATTGCCAAATTACCGCGCGGAATTCCAAGCAATAAGCGTTCAACGTATTGCCATCCGAAAGCAGTCGCTCGTATATAGAGTATATCGCGCAAGCGAGGAATCGAATTCTCTCTCTCTCTCTCTCTCTCTCTCTCTCTCTCTCTCTCTCTCTCTCTCTCTCTCTCTTGTATCGGCACCTTTCCTCTGCACAGTGCACATAACTTATTGTAATATTTTCGCGCCCGCGAGACAATATACACATATATATACGGAGTAGATGCAGGGATAATCGTTGAGATCGCGCCAACAAGTGCGCGCGCGAATATTTCGAAATGGGCTCCCCCAAGAGAGCGAAAACGCCTAGGCGCCCGAGAGAAACAGTGTATATAGTATACATGAGAGAAAGGTTTTCTCTAGGACGCTCAATTAAGCGCTCGCGTTAATTGCAACGACCCCCTTGAACAGCGCCTGCCTTCGCTGCGTCTGCCTTCGCCGCGCCCGCCCGTGACCCCGCAAGCTCCCAAGAAGTTTCTCTCTCTCTCTCTCTCTCTCTCTCTCTCTACAGCCGCTTGTAGCGCGCGGCAATCACACGACAATCGCGCCAAATGCACTCGACATGAGCTGCTTCTGCTGCTGCTGCTACAACTGGCCTCCGTGCAGGCCCGTCGTCCGCCTCGACATGCCGCGGAATCCGACGCCCGAGCTAAGCACGCGGAACAATTAAAACCATACTCTTTGACGACGACTCGCGGGAATAGGCGATACGCGTGCCGCTGAGGCTGGGATTTAGCTTAGCTCTGATCTTCGAGATAGGGGAATCTGGATTTTACATCAAAATATTAAATTTAACCAAATAAATAGATCTGTTTACTTGATGGGAAAGTTAAAAAAAAAGTTGAATGAAATAGAGCGTTCGACCACACTCGTCTGGTTCTACTTGCACATATTAAGGAGGTTCTCCTTATACGTAGGAAGTCAAGTACAGAATTCAATAGATTTGACCAGTGCACTTGGTATATATAGGTATATATTCTGCATGTATAACCTATAGGCAAATGAGATTTATACATGAAATATCTATTCCCTGTTATTTCACAGTTGCCCTATGATACTTAGGAAAATTGCTAAAAATTAAAAAAAATTTCTTTATTACTATAAAAAAAAATCGAAAAGCTGTCATCATCAATTAATTTATAATCGGAAAAAAGAGAATCTTTCCCATAAGACTACGTGTTAAAAAATCAATAACAAAAATATTTAATTCTCGACTTTGGGGTACCCTAGCCTCGCGAAATTTTAACTGGAGCTTCTTCAATCATTTTTATGTTTAATAAAATTGTATCTTAATCAGTACATGTTTTACTATAACATACTAGTTTTTGGTAAAAATCTATCTATATTTGACACGGCAACGCTTAAAAAACATCATGTAAAACGGCTCAGTATAGGAATCCTGTGTTAAAAGCCGCAATTTCTGACTTCGATATCTCAAAATTTAGGTCTGGTAGCCCTATTTTTAAAAATGGCTATGCAGAAAGCAGGTCATAGAGAACGTATATATTCAATTTTATGAAAATCAAATCATAATTGATTTTTCCGTGAACGTCCTTAACAAAACTCTTTATTCTGCTTAGGTATGACCAAAATAAACACTTAATATTTTTTGATTTAAATTCTGACGCCATAGATATCGTTTCTCAATTATGTACATTCTTTGAAGATACACAAAGTTTTGGCATAAAATATTGTATAAGTTATGGACGTTAAGTCATTTTCTCTCAAAAACATTATTTGTCTATGAATGTCGTAGCTTATTTTGAATAGTTATACATAAGTAAATGTGCCATTATCATCTTGTCCCACATTTGCAACCTTTTCGTATAAAATCAATTACAAGGACCATTTGAACGAACAACGCTTCAAACGCTTTAGAATTTCAGCAATTGACTTTTCACAATAATTTCGTATAGAGCTCGAAGGATAAAAAGTAGGTTAAACAAATAAAATTATTCGAGGGGGAGCTGCCGTGAAGTCGCGAGATTACCGAAACCGGTATAACGCCGCCCCGAACTCGCGGCGTGTGGCGCGCATCTCGAGCGCGAATAAAATACAAAGCAAAATTCCAAATTTGTCGCACTATTAACGCTTTTTCTCCGGGCGCGTTTAAAGCGAGGTTACAAATATTTCCTTTGACAACTATCTTAAAGCTCAAAGTTTCTAACCGTAGAGCCGTGGGCATGTGTGCGGGCGGGCGTAGGTTACCGAGCCAGTTGGAAGCAAGCTGCAAGAAAAGTTGCCTTTTAACGTAATACATGCTTTACTAAGTTTCTCCGGCAAGTGTGTCGGTAGCGGCAGCCTCTCTTTTTAAACTTTCCCATATACGTATTACAATCGAAAATCTTTGGAAATTCCATTAGGTCGGTCGGGGTTGAAAAAGTTGGTAGCTGCCTGAATGGCCGGGGCGCAAAATTTATTCGGCCTACCACGCGAGCTGCACACCTACACATAGATTTCACATGTAGGCGTGCGTGTGCGTGTGTATGCATGTGGACGGCAGCGTGCGTCGTGCAGGAGGCGGAGGAGGCCGGAGAGCTGGTGCGCCGAATGGATCGATAAGCAGCACCGAACTAGCGCCGGTCAGCCCTCGAGCGTAACATAGTCGAAAATCGACTGGCCTGCTTTACGATAAGTGCTGTGTATACTGCATTACCATCGAGTTATGCCTCATTCGTCCTTGCTTATCGGGACCCGCTGCGCAGATCGAATATTTAATGGACGACGGCGTCGACGACGGCTATAGCTACGCTCAGCTAGAGTCCCTGAACGCGCGAGAACGGGAGGAAATCTGCGCTTCTACAACAACGATTAGCCCCCTGTATGCAAAATTCGTTGCCCACCGTCTCGAAGCCGGCGCGAAGAACAAGGCTGCTGCACGAACTGGCCCGACGATAAATTGTAAGCTCAGCTGGTTACGGCGCGGCATGCGGCTATTCATGCCCGGATGCAGGGCGCAGGCCGAGCTGGAATCGCATCAAACGCGCTAATCCACGCAGCAGCGAGCAATTGATTTCGGCCGCGGCATGCAAACACGCGTCTCCCTGCGATCCGGAATATGTGCTCGCAGCTCCTGTCTGCAGCCTCCCTGTCAGCTTCTATATGCACTACATGTATACGCATGTGCAGTCGACGACGGAACAGCGGATTATCATAATGACTGTATCTGCTGATAGGAAACGCCGTTACCGCCGCCGCCACCGTCTCCGACTTACGAATGGTCGTAGATGATCGAGGCTCATGGAATATAATTTCCCGAGCGATGCACCGAGGCTCGAGAGAGTCTAATTCGTGCCCTCGCGACACCTGCACTGCATCTGATGGGTTTCGGTGTAAATATAATTTCCCGTAATACGCGGCTCGCGCCCTGTGCAGCTCTTTCTCTGTTAAATTTGGCGAAACCGCCGATATCGATGTTAAAAGTGTGTGTGTGTGTGTGTGTGTGTGTGTGTTTGCTTTAATTCCCGCATAAAACGGATGGACGAGGAATAAAAATGCGTGCATACGATGGGGATTTTCGATATTTCGAAATTTTTGTGTAAATAACGCGTCGGTTAACTTCCGACATCTCTAGCCGGGAAACTTACTCGAGCGTACTACATTGCCGAAAAAAAAAGGAAAAACGCATTGAAATTAATTTTCACTGAAAGGTTCCGCAAATGTCACTTTTAATTTCCCACACTCTGTGTGCGTGTGTGTACGTACACGCCGCGCGCCAAACCGCTCGTGTTTCCTACTTTTTTTTTCGCCTCGCATTTTTTATCACATCCCCGCGTTGGTATACACTCTCGTGAATCCCACAACCAAAATAAAACAGAGTGAGAGAGAGCGAGAGAGAGAGAGAGAGAGAGAGAGAGAGAGAGAAGCACGCAGAAAAGTGGAGAACCAGCGAAAACAAAACAAGCCTACGACTAAAATCGCTTCAACGCTTATAACACACGCGCACACAGGGAGGGGGAGAGAGAAAGAGAGAGATTGAGACAGGAATGTGCAAGTGCGCGACGCAATAATTCGGTAAAATCAGTCGCGGCTGCAGCGCCAGTCACGGGGGCTTGTTGTCCCGATGGCGCGGCACTGAGAGAGCTCGGAAATTTAATCGCGCTAAAAACGCGCCGATGATTGGCCTTTGTTATAGCGCGAATTCTCTGTACCAGGCGCTGCACGGTGCATCAGAAGCCATCGCCCCGAGCGCGGGCGCGCACTGTACTACCTATATACGATATAATGCACACATATACATATACAGAGTGGTGGAAGGGGCATAGAAGAGTTTTTCCATTCGAGACACGCTCGACGTCATGGGAATTTGAATTTATTCAGGTTATTTGTCAGGGGGCCTGTGGAGGCTGTGTGTATAGGATGGAATTGGGGAAAAGGGTTCGGTGCGCAGTGCAGCGCAGTACAGCCCAGCCTATAGTCCAGGAAATATGAGACTCGTTTGCTGACACCTGCGCGGAACGAGCGCAAGTCCGACGATGTAAAGTATACTTCCTGGTCGAAGCGAGCGACGCGCTCTATGCCCTTTTCCTCTTCTATTTCGTCCTATCGGCCTATATGATGTATGCATATACATATGACACTGCACAGAGAAATAGAGAGTGTGAGAGAGAGAGAGAGAGAGAGAGAGAGAGAGAGAGCGAGTGCAGGGCGCAAAAGTCGAGCCTCTTTGCGCGTGCATCCATCACCGAGCTGCGTATATAAACAATAAATAACCGGCCTTTTCAGCTAGCCATCACTTATATGTGCAGATACGAGCTTCAGCCTAGCCCCCCAAATGTCGGCTCGGCTCGGCTGCAGGCTTTAGTACAGGGCTGCTGCAGCGCGTGCGGACAGTTTTCATACGCGCTAGATTTCAAGAATCTTATACGCAGCTGTCAATTATCCTTGCTTGTTCGTTTGTTTTTTAATAAATAATGAATATTTTATTAGTTGGGATATTAAAGGATTTACGTCAATCAGACTTATGAATATCGGCGAGATATTCATGTGCGCTTTTTTGCAGCAGCAGCTGTGTTTATAAACAACGATCCGCCGCGTACATTGTTTACACTCCGCTTTTTTAGCCCCGTTTTAAATTTGATTAAGCATTTTAAAATATTAATACTGCGCGATGCCGTTCGAGCTCGAGTCGTTTGCAACACAGAGAATGAAATAAATAATTTCGCATGTTCTCGAGAATTTTAAGCGATGACGCGATGCCTGTACATTATATAATTTTTGACAGTGCACGGAAATACCTATAGCCAATATTTCGCTCGATCTCTACGTCCAACGAACATCGAGGAAAAATCAGTTAATTAATCGGGATATATATATATTCCCCGAGCTACATTCATCCAGAATAATTAAACTGCCGCGCACCTGTTCGTCTCAGATTAGAACTTCTTTTTTGCATCCCGCCCCTAAACAATTCATATCCCTCGCTTTCTCTCTTTCTCTCTCTCTCTCGGTACGACAGCCGCTTGCTACAAGATGAGTATACACAGAGTGTCTGCTTGTGTGTGTAGTTATACAGAAATATATATATATATATAATCAAAGTTTAATTACAGACACGTCATGCAGCATAGCGGCTGTGTATACATATAGTGTGCAGCAGGGCCCGGCACTTGCGCGGGGGGTGCATGTTTTAACGGGCGAGTGCAGAGGATCGTGTCTTGGCTTTTCCTCGAAAATACCCCGAATGCAAGTGCATCTATGCGAACAGCTCGAGTAATCGAGGGCTGCTGCAGCCTCCCACGCACATACACACACTTACAGGTATGTGTGTGTGTGTGTGCGCGCGCGCAGGTAGGTAGAGGTGGTGTATATAAGGGCGAAGAAGAAGCTGGAGTGCGCAGAGGAAGAGGGAGAGGAAGTCGTGTGTGGCTGCTGTTATATTCCGCGCGCGCACCCACAGAGAGAGAGAGAGAGAGAGAGAGAGAGAGAGAGAGAAAGAGAGAAGGCGGCTGCAGAGAGTCGGGAGCGAGCCGGGGAGTTAAATTCGTATTTAATACACGTGTACGCCGGTGTAACTCTGTCTCGTTTTCTTCCTTGTTTAACCTCTGATTTTCTCTCCGTCGCTCCCGTGCAGTGCAAGCTATTTCCTTTGCCCCCATCCGCACAGCCGAGAGCTGGCAATACTGCAGGCATGCAAGGGGGAGTTGGCAAAAGGGCCCCGCGCTGTTATAAATGCATTCGGTTTTAATACCGACAGCAGCGCGGGGATTACTCCGAGCTTTGGGCCGCGCGTATCTGTTACGCTCCAGTAAACTGTATTCGATGTTTGCCTGGCTCGGGCCGCGGCTGCAGTTCTCTCTCTCTCTCTCTCTGAGAATCTCGCGTGCTGCTCGCGTCTGCTCGTCTATCGGCTTAAGGTCCACCATTTTACATTTCTCTCTTTGTTGCTGCTGCTGCTGCTGCTGCTGCTGCTGCTGCTACTGCTCTTGTACTTGTATATCGCGCGATGCTCAATATGAGAGAGCGCCGTGCCTTTTCCGCGATACGCGGCTGCTGCGGCTTATGCGGGAAGAGTGCGCGCCTGATTGGCCTTTGTCCCGTGTGTCTTTTAGCGCGAGCGGGGGGAAGGAGGGGTATCCAGCAGCCAGCTGCTCCCATCAAGAATGCATCGTCTCTGCAAAGCCAGGAATTTATTAATTTCCACGGGCTTCTCTACCTCGGCTCTAGCTCTACTTGACCTTTTTATTTAACTTGTGTACTCTACCATGTTTTTCAATACTGCGCACTCTTTTATAAATTCAATTGTTTGGAAAAGTATTTTTTCATTTTTTATCTTTTTCGCAATTTCAGTAAGTGCACCCTGTGAAAGTTATCGCAGCTATTATAATTGTTTTTCTACCACTTTTGGATAAAACTATTATTATACGTTTACAAAACTTTAACAAATTGTTACCTTCCTTTTTTTCGATGTACAATAAAAAAGTCTAATTAAAAATAATGATTTTTTAAATAATTATATACTAATGAGTTTTTAATTAGTCATTCATGAAAGCAAGATTCATCAATTTGTCACGAAAATACAGGAGTTTACCCCGAAATTCTGCGTCCATAAAATCATTTTGCCGGGGAGAAGTACATGCTCCTGACACATTTTAAATATACCCAACCGATTATACAAGTAAGTATGAAAATAATTAAAATCTGGCCGGCCTAACAAACACTTTGTTTGTCAAATATATACTCTACAATAATAGTCTAAGCAAAGATTTAAAGCATTAACTTTTTTTTGTATCGAGAGCAGCCTTTTATCGCGTCCTCCGCAAACAAAGCTGAAATTTATTTCGAGAAAGCCCGAATGTGTTTTTATCGCAAACTGCACGCATACATCATCGCGCAATTACAGCCATCGGCGCCGTCGCGATAGCTCGAGTGCCGGGTAACGCTGTTTTAAAGCTACAAGGGAAAAAGAGGCAGAGAGAGAGAGGGGGGGGGGAGAGGGAAAACCCCGGAATAACTAAGCAATAAACTAAATCTCGAAATTCCAATAAAGCAATCGATAGCGGTATAGCGGGAGCTTAGGGCAAACAATTTTGAAGACTGCCGTGGCGCAATAATCAAATAGACGCGCTTGTTTGCCTCCCCTCCTCCTCCACCCCCCTGTAGTGAGAGAATCGCTCGCGTGCTGCGGAAGCGGAAGCTTAATGGAAGGGAGGTCTTTTTAAAAGCGTGTCGCGCAGCCGGAAGTTTCCTCTATATAATACGTATATATGTACATGTACATATACGTATACGCGCAGGATGAGAGAAGGAGCGAAGTGTAGTACGAAGGGGAGACGTGAATTCGCACCCCCGTGTTTTGTTATAAGCCCAACGAAGATTGCCATCGGATGCAAGAAATTCAGGAGCCCCGTGACGACCTTATCGTCCTTGCCTGTAAACACTGTGCGTGTGTGTGTATAGGTGTCTGCTGAAGTCGTTGTGTCGGCATTTCTGGACGGTGAAAAAGGAGAGGATGGAGGTTGGAGGGGAGTCAAGTACCGAGTAGGGAAGTGTATTTGCTTGGAAGAGGCCAGAAATTGGGGCGCGCCGCGAGCGAGCGGACCGATGTAAATCAGCCCGGCAGACATGCGAAAAGAAGCGGTACATAGTGGCGCGAGAGAGAAGACTGCCGCGCGCGGCGCGACCGAGCGAGCGTGTAATCTCCTTCTCTTCGTCTCTCCTCGCTCGCTCGCTGCCGTCTCTCTCGCTCTCCTCCCCTCTAAAAAGCTATCGCGCGGCAACTTTGTTTGCTCGCGAATAATTAAAACCATTATTCCGACGATTTAAGCTATTCCGCCTTTACCATCCCTCATTCTCTTAATCATCGAGCCGAGATTATTATATATTGTTGATCTTTTGTCATCATTTCGCACTAATATTTCGTGCGCGATCGCTTAACTTTTTCGATATTTAGGATAATTTAGGTATAAATTCTTAAATTAAAAACGCAACATTTTTAAAAGGTATACTGCGACATTCAATCCTATATAGAATACAATTTTAACTAAAAATTTTACTTGTAGTATGGACAAAATTGCTCGAACAGTAATTACAATTGTGCACGTAACGAGTATGCTTGAAAAAAATTTAACAAAAATGAAAATTTATCGTCTCCAAAAGTATCGTAAATAATAAAATAAATTAATTAAATAATATAACTGGAATATTCCGAGCTAAAAAAAGTATTCCAACTATATATACAAGATATTCGCGTGAATTCACACAATGCGTAAATACATCTATATATTTTGTTCTCGTAACCGCACGCAGTAAATACGCAGCATGAAATCCCGCAAAATATTCGCGTGCAAAGCTCTCACGTAACGCGCATCAAGCCAGAAGAGCGCGCACACCTGTATACATACATATATACATATATACATCGTCGCGGGCAATAATTCTCCCACTCTAGTCCGCCCTCTTTTTACTCGCACAGCGTTATTTTCACCGATGTCTAATCAAATTTTCTCCTACATACTTCTTCGTGAGTGGCCGCCGTTGTAGGTGCGTTAATACGATTTTTATTCGGCCGATGCGCTCCGCAGCCGTTTGCATACGTACATGTATATATACAGCGCAGCCATAGCTCCGGGCACTCTACTCTCTCTCTCTCTCTCTCTCTCTCTCTCTCTCTCTCTCTCTCTCTCTCTCTCTCTCTCTCTCTCTTTCATCAGGTTTATTTTTGCGTCGTCAGTCGAGCGCACTAATCTTGACGAACGCACGCATTATTTTCGCAAATAACTCGCGTGAGCGCGCAAGCCAGCGGAGAATGGGTGGAGAGAGAGAGCGAGAGAGAGAGAGAGAGAGAGAGATAGAGGATATAGGATGCTTCATTAAAACTCTTCTTTTCGGAATGCAAGCGCACTCGCAGCCTTCCACATATATATCGCACTGCACACCGGCTACGTGCGCATATATATTTATATGTGTATGTACCTATATAGGTTTAAATAGAGAAAGGGGTAGACGAGAGCTCGAGAGTTTGGATGGGAGAAAGTATAGTGGGTGCAGCAGCGCAGCTATACATATATACATGTACATATAGGTGGGCGTCGATGAATCAGCGCTATAATTAATTTACATCGAGCATTTCGCACCCCGCGGACTTGTTAAAGTAATCCAGTCATCTTTCACGGGCTTAATGAGTCGGTATTAATATCGTCGCTTGGCCGGACGCGCACCACTACTTCCACCGCTTCTACCCTGCGCGCGAGCGTTCGCCCAGAGCGAGCTGCGGAGCGACTAGTATTCGCTGGGCTCATTAAGCGATACGCCGTAAAATGTCGGCGCGCATCCTCGTGTGGCTGGCATTCGCCAGCGAGCTGCTGCAGCTGCCCCGAGCCTGCATCCGATGCGTTCGCGCCCACGCGACGACTCGTTTTCTATTCCATTACGCGGCCGAGGACCGCGTTACAAGCGAGCGTTACAGTGTTAGCTAGCGT
>UELV01092860.1:13625-24925 GCA_900490015.1 Megastigmus stigmatizans
TCGGGGGGGGGGGAGGGGGGAAGCGAAAAGCCAATTCCTGTCGAACTTTGTATTTTTTGTTCGAATAATCAATGTGCCATAGAGTTTTTTTTGAAAATTTGCTTATACCTTTGTAAAGAATGAATCGTTAAGTATTTGTGGACCTCGATGCTGCAGCTCGTTCATAATTGGGTAAACTGATAAATAAAAAAAAATATGATCAAGAATATTCTCGAATAATTCTCATTACCATAAATCAATAATTCATAAGTCAACAGCACTATACATTCATGTAAATAAGTTAGCAGCTTAATTCCTTAATCACGAAAATGCGTATAAATATTAGATAATGCACCACATAATTATACGCATAATTAATAAGAATTACAAAAACAATTTGAAATGTACGCACGTTCTCTTAATTAATAGCATATTTAAAACAGAATGAAATAATAATAACGTATTTATTTCCAAATCAATCAAAAATATTGGAAAAATCCGAGTACAAATAATTGGAATTTTATTTGTAATGAATGAAAATTGTGAAATTCATATAAGGTTTGTTAGCTGCGAGCAGACGTTGAGTAATTTTCCATGCGGGTTCGATGATAACGATGCCGTAGTGCCGATCCGCGGTGATATTATAAGTTTACACAATTTCGTGAATACGAGGGGCGGGCGAAGTTATACGTGCACGCACATATACACATATACATATACAGACATGCGCATGCAGCCTTTGACACCGTCGCGACTGCCGCGAGTGAATTCAAAGTGGGTCTGCTGGTGGTAGTGGTGGTGGTACATGCACAGCGAGTTTGGCGAACAACTGCGGATGGCACGTGCGAGCTGCGCGCATAGGGAGAAAAGCAACTTGTGTCCCCGTTAATCAGATAAAAGTGTATAGCATAACTCGACAAAGAGACGGCGACGCTTCAGAGACCGAATGAAGGACAAAAATCCGCACGGTATAACGAAGATATACGCTGCTGCTGCTGCAGTTATGAAACAAAAAAGAGGAGAGTGCAGCAGTTCTCGAGTTTATGCGCATTCAGAAATTAAGGATACCGCGCGGGGCCGATTCTTTTTTCCATCTTTATGCCCGCAGTATAATACACTGTGCAGTAGTGCTCTCGTTGTAAACTCGAGTTCTGGATGCTCTCCCGCACGCGGGATATAGAAATTTAAGCCCGCGTCGACTGTGCGTCGCGGTGCAGCTTTTATTACCGCGCGCATCCCTATAGAAAGTACCCGCCGCAGGGGATGGTAGGTAGGTAGATGGAGAAAAAAGA
Source organism: Megastigmus stigmatizans (assembly GCA_900490015.1). Classification (NCBI taxonomy): domain Eukaryota; kingdom Metazoa; phylum Arthropoda; class Insecta; order Hymenoptera; family Megastigmidae; genus Megastigmus; species Megastigmus stigmatizans. Next base: position 14,897 of record UELV01092860.1, read on the forward strand.
GCTGGCGGACGCGCGGAGCGCGCTTTAAAAAGCGCGAGATGAAAAATGGCAGCTGCTCAAGCGCTAAAGCTCGTCTGCGAGCCGTGCGGATGATCTCATTGGCAAATTATGACTCGGAATTTAACACTTGCCCGCGCGGACCGGCTGCAGTGTAACGTAATTTCCAGCGATAAAAATGAATAGGGTGTGAGGCCGATGTGCACTCGCTGCTGCTGCTGCTGCTGCTGCTGCGGCCGAAAATTATTGAAAAATTTAAATCCGCGTTTTAATTGACGCGACAAGTCGTATAATTAATTTTATTTAATGTTGCTGAAATTAATAATCGCGAATTCCTGCAGAGATGTCAGTTTTGAAAAATGTGTGCATAAAAGTAAATTGGCCGTCGTGAATTCATTATACGAAATCATTGTAAAATGTCAAATTTTTTTTATAAATTTAATAATGATCTTTTGTAGTCTGTATTTAAAGTCTGACTGGCAAAAATCAAAGTGGTTTTCTAAAAAAATTTTAAAAGAAGACACTGCACGGAAAATTCCAACGCAGCGATTGAGCTCGCAGCTGCAGGGGAGCAGAAAACATCAGACATGGAAAATTGTTACTTACAGAATGAAGTTTCTCGGCACCCAGGAATAAGTTAGCCGCGCGCATTTGTGCACCGAACGTCCCTTCCCCCCGAAATGCAAAATCTTCCGCTGCAGTAGAGCAGCAGCAGTAGTAGCGACAGCGGAGCAGCTGTATCATAGCACGGGAGGGAGCCGCGCGTCATTGGTATTCCGTCTCGCGCTCGAATTGCCGAAGCGGTTGCATAATTCGGGAAAAGTCCGAGGCCGCGAGTTCCTTGTCACCGCGGAGAAAAGGCTCTCGCGAGCAAATCTCCCCGCGCGTCGTTACAGCAACGTCGGAGGTTGGAAGGCAAGGGCGGAAAAAAGGCCACTACGGCAAAGAGGCGGAAGGGAGAAAGAGAGGGTGGAGGTGGGAGAGAAAAAGAGAGAGCAGCACGGAAAAGGGGTGGATGTACAATGAACAAGAATTCGATTAAGATGCAAAGGCCCGATAAGCGGCGGCGGCGGTGGCGGCGCAGTCAAGAGAGCCACGGCTCGACCCCCCGCGACGATGCGCATGTTAAATCGAGCGAGCAGCTTATGCGCTCGAGATAAGGTCTCTCATTCCTTTCTCTCTCTCACCCTCTCCCCCCCTCTCTCTCTCTCTCTCGTTCTCGATGTAGGATTAATGAAAGTCCCGCTGCTAGAAGCCGCGAGAGAAGCCGAGGAAAGAGATAGATGAAGGCGTATAGCGGTTTTCTCTCTCTCTCTCTCTCTCTCTCTCTATATATATATATATATATATATATACCTATGTGTGTGTGTGTATATGTGTATAGGTGTATAAGAAAAGCTGCGAGACGATAAGAATTGGTGCTGCGAGAGACGTCCTGAGTCGCGACTGCGGGGAAAAATCTTGTGAGACAGCGACACCCCCGCGGTTTCCTTTATCGTCCGCCAAGCAGCCGCAAGGATATAGCAGCACTTCCTTTTTTCCCCTCTCTTTCCTCCCTCTCCCGATCTCCATCCATAGATCTCTCCATATCTAGAGCGCTTCGGCTCGTTTTCCATTTGGAATATTTGAATTCCAACCGTACAGACTCGCTCGCTTGCCTCGGCCGCGGCAGCGCGCTTTCCTTTCTTCCCGCTATATAGCGTATAGTTTCCTCCGCGTGCACTGCAGCTCCGAGAGAGCGAGGGAGGGATCGCTCTCCGCGGCGATATTATTCTTCAATTTGGATTAAGCTCACTCGCGGGGATTTCGCGAGAAGCTATCCCACTGGAATTTCTCCCGATTAAACGCGCACTGCCCGACATTTTTGTCCCCATATTATACATGTACCTATAGCCCCAGTCCCGGATCCCCGTTATACGTTGTGTAGCGTTCGAGTCGCCGAGCTAGGCGAGCGATGTGTGTGCAGTGTGTGTATACTGCACGTTAAAGCTGCAGCGCTGCTCTGGTATAGTACGTATACGTCGCGGTTGTTGCCTGCAGGCGCGTATAACGAACTTGCGAGCGCGTGCAAAAACGCCGCGCTGTTCCAATTGAAATCTTAATCAAATGAACTATGCGAGCTCCACTGTGTGTGCCTGTGGTCTATGTATGTATAGATGTTGGAAACGAGCATCTGGTGCAGTACGCGTATTTGCGAGTGTATCTGTAAATGTATTTCCCACGAGTTTTTGTCGCGTGTGCCACCCGCAAAACTGATTTCTCTCGATTCCTCCTCCTATAGTGTCACAGCTGTATGTATATGTATATATGTGCACTGCAAGAGAGAGAGAGAGAGAGAGAGAGAGAGAGAGAGAGAGAGAGACACAGAGACAGAGACAGAGAAAGAGAAGATCGCTTTGCCCGTTGTTTCGCTTCCATTAGTGTTTTGCGTTTAATGCGCCGATCAAAATGTTGCGGTTTCTCGTTCGGTTTATTTCTGGCCGTTCCTATATTTTTGCTTTTCAGCGATTAAACCGGATCTCCGTTCACGTTGTTTTTTAATTTTGCGGATTGATGGCCGCGCCGTAGTTTTACGAACTATTCCGAAACTGATTTTTCCGTGTCTGATGTAGAATAAACTATTCTAAGCTGAAAATAAAACAAAAAACTGTTATATTTCGATTCTTTGTAAAATAATTTTTCCTGTTCTAATTATAATGTATTCAAAGTTTCGTATATTCAAGTGTGTACAAAGCATAATATTTACTCAGCCTACTTAGAACTCCGTGCAATATAATTGTTTATTTTTTGCCATGACTCATCTATATTTTTATGAAATATAAATAAACGAAAAATACAAAGAAAAAAAATAGTGTTATGGATTGAACCATCGAGTTATTCAGATGATCATTCAAAGGCTAAATTTGATTGAAATCCTGTAATCCTTGCCTGGTTATACACTACATACCGTTGCGGTAGGATGACGTTTACCCATATATATATATGTATATGTATGTGAAACCCAGCGTCAAAAATCCCAGCTTTTCATCAAACATTTAACGTAGTGGTATGGAAAGAATCCCCCGCCAGATAAATATACAACCCCACATTATATATTATTTAGATGTAGCTTTATTGTATAATACAGACATTTATTGACAGTGACACGCAGCTTAAATGGACGGCATGAAACAGAATATCGTCAATCTGAAATTCTCTGGTATTTGATGTATTCAGTTATAGGTTAAGTTTACGCTAGTGCATAGCACAAAATTTGTCGGTATTCGTAAATCACTATTCAAACGTGGATTTGATCACAAATGGTAATTAGGTACTTTTCTTTTGCAAAACAGATAAGAGAAGTTGTAAGAAATTTTCATTTTGATAAATATGTATATAGACCGCGCGTGTTAATATAATAGTTGTCAATTAGGTACTTGATCGATGTGTGGTTTAGTATCTAACTGAAAATATTGTATTACATACTTATGTGAGATACGCAAGGGCAAGACATCTCGACTATAGTGATCAGAAAGTAAACAATGCGTCGCCACTTCCGTGTAATTTCTCCTCTCAGTTGTTCCTATATATATTCCTACGGGCTATGGCGAAGACCAGCAGTTGAACCTTATCCCTTCTACCATAGCGATCGCACTCTATTGGCTCATACAATTTTCGATGGCGTACTGCGCGAGTTTGCAATATGAAAATTAATTAGCCTGCATAGGTCAAGTGTAGGAGAGCTGATTTTCATAACAAGCTCTCTGATTGGTTGAAACTGTACATAACCGACCGATAGGTATCCTAACCCTTACTTCTAAGCTCCAACGAATAAGAGCAAAAGAGACTGCGTAAAATCAGTCTTGGCATTTTCTGTTGTTGTCACGATGTAGTGCGTGGTACCATAAAACTGAACATGTTCTTTCAATTAAATAGACTTTCGCAATTAAAATTATTCAAGTGATTCTATGTGATATGAGGATGTGAAGTTGGAATATGCTGCCTCAGTCAAGAATCTGGATACTCCAAAATGTTTACAATACGTGAGTACTTTCATCAACCATAAAATCAAAATTCATATCAATTGAATTGTTTCACTTCTCAGAGTACCTAGAGTACCCTAGAGCACAAAAAGTTTTTTTTTCCAATCACCAAAATTGTCAGTTATCTCTTGAATTGATCGCGACGAATAAAGAATATAAGTAATAAAAGTAACCCATAGCAATTATCGGAAATTTTTTTCCGCGTTAACTGGCCGAACTATTTCGAGTTGGGCAACTAGTTCTTATATACTTATGTATCTCTCAACCCGAGTAATATCTCCACTGCACTTGCGAATGCGCGAGTGTTCCCGAAAGTACTATTATATATCTATACATACATATATACGTATACGCAGTTGCGTAGTTCTCGAAAACTATGCCGGAAAGTATTTCAAAAGCTTCTAGCCAAGAGCAATGTAGACGCGGAGAACGAAACAATTCGGAGTCGGACGCAAGTGCTTTCTATTCCGATTTCGCTCCCGAGTGCCATTGATGGCCCGAGCGTTTTGGGGACTACGCGCCGAAGCCTTCGATTAAATTGAACTCTCCGTATATCTGGTGGCGTTTGCGATATTGGCTCCCTCTCCCCCCCCCACCACCCCTACCCTTCTCCCTCGCTCTCTCTCTCTTTTTTATACTTCCTCCTCTCATATGAACTTTTTCTGTTGCGCGAGAATTTCTAGTCACTCGATTATTTCTTTTCGTCGAATTGTCTACGTGTGCTTTTGTATTATGGACTGCGAAATATAATGACGTGGGATATTTGTTTAACCAAAATTATCGAATTATAAATTACGCGTATATAGTTTATTAAATTATTTTTATTATACTGGGACGATGCTCTTGATTAAGTTGTATGAGATTGTGGGTCGTTTTTCTCGCCGAGAACAGCCGCTTCTGTTGCTATTGCTGATCCAGTATAATACATCTCCCTCGAGCACTAGATGTACTACTTTGTACACACACGCGTGTACACGCGTGCCTACGAGACAAAGAGTGTTGCTGACTACGGGGTATATCTAGAAAGGAAAAGTGCAGCGTGGGGCAGCTTCTCGGGGAGCAAACTTGAGAAGCTGTATACGAAATGAAGCGCGTGGTGGTGGTGTTGGCGCGGCAGTCTTCGCAAATGGACCTTTTATAGTTTGCGCGCACGGCTATATCTCGATCTCTCTCCCATACTCGCGCGCGCGGTTCTTGTATCAGTATAGCGCGTGCAGCAAGGATCTCGGCAAGGACCGTCTGCAGCTAGCGAGCTCGGCTAAGTTCTTATACGTACAGAGGGATATATTGTCCGCGAGATATGGGATTAGCGCGATATTAAAATCTTTTGACGGCAATTTATTGTAATTTATACCCGGCTCTTCATCAAACAGCTTGTGTTACGCGCCTGGGGATATGCGCTGGGAGCTCCTACAGCACTTTCCTCAAGATTGATTCGAGAATCTTCGAAGATCGATCGCGAGACGAGAGGAGAATGTAGAAACGAGCTATTTTGCGCGCGCGTGCACCAATGCATGTACAGTCGGGCCTGTAAACTTATTGAATTATCCTTAAGTTTGATTCATGTAGGTGGCGAGTGCAGATTTTCATGATCAAGTGTAAGTAGCTATCATTCGTTTCAATTATTTTTAATTAATCAAATTATATTATTATGCTGAAATAAAGATTTGTTACAGCTAATTGATATAATTTTTCTTCGATATATCGCTGGTCTTTTTACACAAATTATTAATTAAATATATTTTGTAAAAAATTTGCGATGAAATTGTTTGAGAATTGATGCCACTTTAATACCGCGGTAGTCATGAAATAATTTGTGATATATACTTTTGCATATGCATTTGACGTAAATCAGCACATCTACTTTGTATAGGGGATTTCATCTTCTTCAAATATTTATTAAATGAATTTTAATTTTTCAATGAATATTGAACATTAAATATTTAGTTAAACACGTTCTATATTGCATGGGATATGATTATCTTGTATAGAATATTATAATTAATATGCGATATAATCATCATAAAAATTTAAGTATTAAAATGTGATGCAAAAATCGTCAGGTGCGCGATACGCCGCTGTTATTCGCGTAATGGAAAAATAAATTTTAAAACGCATATCGTAAATAATTAACTTTATCAAAGGCAGCTGCACCAGGAAAAGAACACTACACAAAGCCACTCGATGAGATTAATGAGAAACTCTAGCAACAGGATCAGAGAGCCGTTATGTGCTGTAAAGCTATGCAGAAGAGGCCCTACCAAGTCTCTTTCTTTGGCCTGTGCATAACGCACACGTCTATGCGAGCCGCGCGCACGCGTTTAACATATTTTTTCTCGACTTTAGCGCGACATGTTCTAAAAATGGATTTAAAAAATGTAGGACTGGGTCATTCGCGAAACAGGGCCAACGCGATGAGTATATAAATGCACAAGTGCCTTGGCATATTAAGTGTCCATTGCGCGCTCTCGGGGCACATTTCTAATTTTTGCCGCTTGCTGGCTCGAGTATACTTTTTCCCCCCGCAAGTTGGTGCGCGTCGGGCTTCCTGTGGCTCGCCTCGGCATTAAAAGGCCCGTATGGCGGCGGGAGAGAGAAAATTTTTGAATATACTCCCCTCTCCCACGACAGTCCGGAAAAGCCGCGTCGCTCCACGAAGGAATGGCTTTTCTGCTTGCGACGCGCCGCCGCGGCCCCAAAGATTCACCAAGCAGAAATAGGTCGTTTCTTTCACGTCCGGATAGAAGGACCTTTGCGCGCGCGACTTGCCTCTCTCTTTCAACCTCTCTATCTCTCTCTCACTCTCTGTTCGTGTGTCCCTGTATAATGCGGAATATCAAAAGCAGAAGTGCACGACTCGCGAAATATATTACACGTGTGTCGCGGGGCTGTATTTACGGCTGCGACTGCACACACGCGCAGAAGCTATATATAGTACACTAATGCAGTCGAGGCTGTGGTAAAACGGATGTATATATAGCGATAGTCTTGCCTTTTCTTTCTTACCTCGTCTGAGATATTCTGTAACTTTCCTCGTACATTTTGTTCGGTTACGCAAGGAATGGGCCATTGTTGGATTTAATCGACTTGTCCGTACTGTGAGAAACTTTTTTATCATACATACTGGTATTTCGGATAACTTAATCATAAATTGTAGAAATAGCATTTTTATTGCAATATCGTCATTATAAATATATTATTATTATTATTATAGCTAATAATTAACTTATTATTGCAGTCTGTATTTCATTTTTTACTTTGGAAAGTTAATTGAACACTAAATACCTAGTATTTATATAAAATAAATAATATTATAATTTGCATGGCATAATTATACAATTTCATAGATTTCAATGAAAAAAAAAATGTTTCATATATTGATCATCTCAAAAATAAATCACATTAAAAGTATGAGGATCAAGTTGATTACATAACTTGGATTACTATTAAGCGTTTCGCTGATCCCGGTATGTTAAAAAATGAATATCCATGATTTAGTATTAAAGTTTTTACTTCAGCTATATATATATATTTCAGAAAAACTAAAGTTAAACAAATATTTATAAATTAGTTTTAATGGTAATTTGTTTCTGAAGTTAACAATTTATATGCGAGGTATTTCGATTACTACTTTTTCTCAATTTGATTGCTTTTGATGATCTAGGCATAGACAAGTTAAAAAGTTGATCTGAGTTTTATAAAAACCAAGGTTAAAAAAAAAGAGATTTTTTGTCAAATAACATTATTCATGCAAACATATTAAGTATCGTATAGGTACATCGATGCAATTTTTTTCGACAGCAATGTCGACAAAAAGTCTGCAGTTACTTTTGTATCTGTTTGTAGTAAATATTTCTTTCAGAAACTCAATATTATCATTTATTCTGTTGTTTCATTTGAAAATGTGTACTGTGACAATACTCTGTAATATCGCTATTTTATCGTTGAAATAGATGTGTTTATATGATGGGTTTTGATTGAATTTAACATGTGTCAAAGCAGTATAAGTCTTGCATTTATATTGCGATTACACAGCAAATAGTCGCACGTTGATATCCAAACTGTAAACTATATTGAATCTATATTTATGTACCTATAGCACACGAAACTTTCATTATATACGGAAGATATAATCAAAATTTATTGAGTGATATTTCACACATACAGCATTTACTAATCAAAACTTATTAGAGTCTATTTCATATCATGCGTTTTGTTAATTTATATAGTGTTTACGTCTACTCGAAGTTGTAAATTCTATTTTTTTTACAGTTTTTATTCACAGTATCGCCGTGATAGCCATCTGTCTCGTTACATTCAAGTCGATTGATTCGTCATTGATTATAAATACATAGTTTTTATTGGTAAATTGCTTTAATAAATATATATATTTATAAAGATTATCCTTGCATTTTGACAAGTTTTTTGCTCTTGGAACTATAGTATAACATAACAACTACCTTGATTTTACTAAGAAAACACCACCAAATTATATGCACGTATGTAAGTGCATAACATGCAACTGACTCATGCTTTACATTATATATATCGCGAACAAAAATGTAGGTTCAGCACAAAATTAATTTCTAAAACATGAATTTCATATCACGTGTAGAGTTTAATATCATAATCAATATCATTAAAACAACTGTGAAAATAAAAAAAATTATTCATTCCTTTAGCACGTTGTCAACGTATTTGTGATATGTTTTCATTAATAAATTAATTTATTTATCGTACAAAATATAGATAAAATATGTTTAAATATAAAACATAAAAACAAATGACAATTTAATTAAAAATAACAAAATTAGTCCTTCTCGGTTAGTATTGATGCTGGTTCTTGACCAACTCCCAGAACGAATCTGAAATACAAATTGATTATCCAAAGGCATGCGGCAGAAGCATATTTGTCTATCGCGTCTGCTACTATAAAGTGATAGTATCTGAATCTATTGAAGTAGTATTTCACAGTTTGCCACGTGCTTAGAACCTCTTCGCTGCGCTTTGCATTTTCACATGTATCATTTTCACTGGCCTTTTCAGAGACAACTTCGCCGCCTGTTAAAACAAATATATACATTTTCTATACAATCCTGTGCAATTTAAAGCTGGAATCGTGTGCAATTTAAAGCTGGATTTCGAACTATCCCAAAAATTTGTACCTTTCCTTTGTGTCAGTTCAGACTCGGTGCTATTGTCCATCATTTTTTGCGTGCGAATTGAAACACCTGTCGAAACAAAAACGTGCAATTGTTAAAACTTCATTTTTTTAATCTAGAAAGTATATTTTCGCCGATAGTGATGTGAATCGCGTGATGAATACGAATTTAACAAGCGCTGATAAAAAAAAGTGTAGAGAGACAGAGAAAGCCAAAAAAAAATGAAAAAGTAAGCTGTCATCGATAAATCATTTAGAAAAAAGTGTTTCATCCATCCAGTATATAACCATGAAAAAATCGTTTCACGCCCGAATAAAGTCAATCAACATTAAAACAATGAAATTTGCTTATCGAAGAAAACAGGCGAAGCTCGCCGAACGAAAAAAACAGAATAAATAAAATGTCGGTGCATTGAAAGGGAAGACGCAGCAAATATTTTCAAAACCCATAGTCGAGCGACACGCGCCTATATGATAGAAGCAAATCTGCCGAGACGACTTTAGAAAAAAGTCATTGACATACAGGATTCGCGCGCAAGATTCGCGCAATATATATGCGGTGATGCGATGCACGCCTAGGAATGCATGCCTGGTATATAAAGCCGCACGCTTGCACACACACACACACACACATACACACATCGAAAATGAATATCGCGAGTGCTGCGCCAGTTCGATACGGCGTGACGTTAATAGTTTTGCGGCCTGCCATATAGGAAAAGCTTTATATCGCCTCTCGCTCAACTCTGAGCGACGTATTTACGTATCCCGTGAAAATGCAGCTACACAATACAAGCAGTTTTAGCGTCAGAGGGAAGAAAAATGAAAAAGTAGAGTATAGGGGAGGAG
>UELV01092860.1:24945-39428 GCA_900490015.1 Megastigmus stigmatizans
GGGGGGGGGGGGGGGGGGGAGGAGTGGCGCGCACGTGACTCGAGTGCGACGACGGGGATTCCCCGGTGTGATTTGTTTCGCCGCATGAGCTTTTTTCGCCAAACGCTTGGACGGACAACACACGGATCGAGCCACTTTGTTTTCACCTATTTCACCGCCTCTCCCCCCTTTCTCACTCTCTCTCTCTCTTTCTGTGTGCATGCGTATATAGATATAGAGTGGGACGGTGGCTGCGAGCTCGTAGCTTCGATAAGCGCCTGTGCAGCCGCGCCAGCGCGTTCGCCACGACGATTATCTTCATTTTTACGAGGAAATTGTAGTGCCTCGTAAAACCCGACTGCAGCGAACCCCCCCTTTTTACCCTCTCTCGGCTCATTCTCAAGAAGCGCAGCCGTACGCTCTTTTAATATTTAACGCGAATTTCGAGAGCATCGATTGCAAAAGTCTCGGCTCGACTTGCCTCGTAATTGTCCCTGATGCCTTCCGTGAGCGTGAGGGGGATGATAAGTAATCACCGAATAGCCTTGAGGATTGGATTTGCGCTAAAGTAAGAAAGGTTGATATTTTCGAAAAGTGGAGGAAAGATAAAAAAGAGTTGTAGAAACCTATACCGAAGTAGTTGGCTGTAATATAATTTTAGTGACATTCCGTTTACCTTTTGGTATTGCTTCTTTTGATGCTTTTGTTTCTTACAAATAAAATCAGTTGCAACAATTTAAAGTAAAGGTTCATTTTAAAGTAAACTAAATCATTTTTTGAGCATTAATCTTTTTAATCCTGAGTTAAAGTATAAAAACAGAAAGTAAAAAAATAGTTTCAGGACAAACAAAACTATATTTTCAAAATTGAAAAATTTGTTAAAAAGTTACATAAGCTTATATAAATATGGATAATGTTAATTGATGCAAAGACGATTTAATATTAAAATCCTAAGGCACTACAGAGCAAAGTAAAACGAAATACGTTAATAACAAGATTAAATAACACAGGTGTTTTTCAGAAGCAACTTAAATATTTTTTCCTCTACGCAAATATAAATGTTTGTTCCAAGTTTGCTTCTTATCAACACTTAAATACATATTGTATGTTTGATAGAGATGTAAAAAAAGCACAGAAAGGAAAAAGATTTTAAAATAAGATTAAAGAACTCTATATATAACAATCTGCATTATAGATTTGATTTTATTAATTGAAAAACATTTTCTAATCGCCTAATCGTAAAGAGTGACGCGTCTGGTGTATGCCTTTTAAAAGTCTGCGCACGAAACAATGTATAAGGCACACCGGGGAATGTTATCGACGAGCATGCAAACACCGATTTTCCTTATGTGATTTCCAGTACTGTACCGCTCACTCGCTTTCTTTTGATTCTAGCACGTTAACTCAGAACGTTAAAATAATACTTCGGTCACGTACATCACTGATAATGAAAAAACGTCTAGCTTGTAATTACATTTGCGAAATCATAAAGATAATGATAAACTGACAATGCGTCAGCGTATTTCTGTTACTTTATTCAAAACTATATACGATGGATTTTATGCTACATATGTTTCGCTCATGAAACATAAACCGGTTATTGCATTATTGCATTAGGATTAGAGACCGTGTGGAAATAAGTGCTCATTAAAATCCGAAACATTGCAGAAAGCCTGCTAAACGAAACTTCGAGATTGAAATATCAAAACTGCTCTACTATACGAATCAATGAAATTATATAAGCTTATACACCAAGTAAACAAGTATCGATATATGTATTTACTACATTAATATTAGCTCAGCTTTCGCTGTGCGCCAAAACCTGATTTCATACACTTTAAAGCGACAACTTTATATTTACCGAAAGTTTTGTCCCTAGTTCCAGTAGCGCTGCACACGCACATGCACAAAAATACACTGCAGACCAAACAGATGTTATATAGAGTAAAAAGCGGAAAGAGGAAGGCAGCTGCCGCGAGGACACGTCGATTGATCAAACGGATCGAATGGAAAAATCACGCGGGCAAAAGTCGCACAAAAGAAAATAAGAGCGATAAATCGTCGGTAGAAGCTCCGCGTAGTTGCACTGTGTTCTCGAAGGCAGGCGCGCCGCCTTGCGCACACAAATTTCGCGCCCAAAACTTTTGTCTTCAAAAGACACGTGTCGTCTGGCTGGGAGTGCGCGCGTTTATGCAAGTATTCTCTCTCCGAGTTGTCGCGTACACGTCGGAATAAAGCGAAGGAGGAAAAGCGAAGCAGCAGCGGCACCGTCAGCGGCAACGGCAACACTACCATGATTTTCCTCAAAGTACTTTACCAGAGTCTTTCTCTCTCTCTCTCTCTCGCTCCGAGACTTTACATGCGCGGGATATATACGTAATTCGTTATCTCTCCGAGCTGACTGACAACGAAGGTGAACGCGTGCGAGAGAGGCGCTCCGCTGTATACATATAGCTTGTCCAAACGAGGAAAACGAGAGAGAGAAAAACGAAGTGGAAGGGATTAGCCACGTAATCGCCGGAGAATGGGAGAATCAGCTGCATGGTGGAGGAGTGCAGGTCGCGCGAGCGCGCGAGGCAGAGGAGAACCGCGCGAGGGAGAAAGTACGACGCAATCGCGACGATATAGTCAGAACGCGCCTCGTTAATTACTCTATCGATAGCCATTACTCGTTGCGGCTATCAGGCTTGTAATTTTTGCCCCCTTTTTTGGCCTCGTTCGCTAGCGCGCGCTCTTTTGTTCTATGCGGTACATGACTCTCGACTGCAGGGAGGTCGTGCACGCAGGCGCAGCCGTGGACTATAACGCGTTGCGACCGGGCCTCGACTGTAATTCACGCCAATAATCTGGTTCAATTTTTGTAAATTCGAACGATGCTAAATTTTTCTTCTCTCCCACGCCCCCGCCTTGATTTTTATTTCTCACTTTGTTATACGCTCGACGTTGTTTTTTTCCTCTTTAAACTGGGCCCACCTGCATAAATATACATGCGTATATATCGTGGCGGCAAACTCTCGCGTCCTATCAAAGCCCGCGGACGATTTACATTTTTACAGTTAGCGAGTGCAGGGGCACTGTGCTGCAACGCGACGCGGCAGGAATAAAAAGCCAGCAACTGCGGTGCCCGGGCTGTTGGGCTGCGCGCGCGAGTTCACTCCCGCGAAGAGTTACGTCCTTGTGGGACGACTCTCCTGGCTGAAACTTTGACAACGCTGTTCGATCAAGTATTATATCGAATGTGTTTTTTCTCGTCTTTCTCTCTGTGTCCCTCTCTCTCTCTCTCTCTCTCTCTCTCTCTCTCTCTCTGTGCAGAAAATACGTACGCCACCGACTTCATCGTAAAAGCGTTTTACTTTAATATTTTCGCGTAAACATCGTTCTCCTCTTTATTTTTGCGTTCGTCGGTTTTGTTTCAAGCGCTTTAACCGCGCTTGTTTTTTTCTTCCTTTTTATTAGAAAAAAGAATTTTACACTGGCTGCGGTAATGCGCTCAGCGGATTCCCGAGCAACATTCCCGAGTCGCATTAAATCGGAACTAGAAAAAAAAGTGCATGCCATGTATATATACATATATACATAGGGAACATCAAGGGGAAATAAAGTTTTGTCGATAGCGCGGAAAATTCGGGTGAGTTCCGCCGCTGTATGCAGCGCGTGCGAAGTTTCTCAGTTGTAGATTCTTTTATGAGCGGTGCTCGTCGTCCCAGCAGATCTCGCGCTTTCTCTCTCGTCGAATACATATAACCTATACATACGTACGTACAGCAAGAGGGAGAGAGAGAGAGAGAGAGAGAGAGAGAGAGAGAGAGAGAGAGAGAGAGAGAGAGAGCCGGTACTTTTTCTCCTCAACCATCTTATACTTTCAGCTCGACGGCGAGTACAATAAAATTCCACGTCGTCGCGCATCGCGCGCGCTATCTTCTCTCGTACACTAGAAATTAGAATTTACGAGAGTTATCGGTGCTCTCTCTCTCTCTTCTCTCTCAGAGCTGCAGTCAGGATATTTTCTGCCGCGTAATAAATTGAATTCCAAATTCTTCGAATCACTTAACGCGCCCGAGGAATGGCAAAAAAGCTTTTACTGGGATATATAAAAGCCGATAAAGCGATGGGGAATCAGCGAGATATCGAGGTAAAAAGAGAGAGAGAGTGTGAGAGAGAGTGTCGACGGGAGGTGGGAAAAGTAGGCGGAGATACCGCGATGCTGGAGCGGTAAATCGCGGGGGAAGGGCGCTAATCCCGATTTGCGATCGCGCAACCAGATAATCCTGCTAATTGCGTGTCAGTTGCAACGTGTCGCATTTTATCTGCTCCGTCGCCTCGTTCTCCGCAGCCTGACCCAATGGCCCGTGCGATATTGTGTGTTTTACTCGCGCAATCACTTCCCTATATCTATATCTATATCTATACCTATATCTATATCTATCGTATCCTTCGTCCTCCCTATGCACTGCAGTCTGGAGAATCGTTCTCGGAAGTTCCAGGCCCGCACCTCGTATATTACCTATATATAACGTCGTCGCTCGGCAACTGCTGCAGTCCGGCAGTGAGGCGACTGTCAAGCTCGTGCGCCTTCACACCTTCACTCTGCTTGTATTTCTTGCGATTTTCACAAAGAAAATCCAACGTCCACTTGATAAGGATACTTGACTTGGTGCGCCTTATGTACGTGAATTGACTGATGAAAATTGCTTTTTACCTTCGCGCTTAGACAATTGCTTGCGGAAATGTATAGTGTTTGCAATTGTTATGAATATGGTTGTTTTTCTTTATGAAAAGCAAATTTTTTTGTGGTGAATGTTCACAAGATTAGATAGCGAGATTTAAAGGGAAATTTATGAAAAAATCGATCGAATATCATGCGTCTGTTTATATTCATCTGTTTCTACTTGCTAGAGATAGAAAAAGAATTCCGGAAACCGAAGCAAAACTGGCATAGCAGGTTATGAAGTTTCAACCAATTTAACGCGTACTATGAAAAAGTTGGACTATTATTGTGAAACTATACAGACAGTTCATTATAGCAATAACTTAACGAGGAGGAACGTGCACGTGGGAGAGGATAAGGGCCTCTGCTGACCATGAAAATCAATCAGCGAACTTATCGAATTACAGTCATGCATCAAAGAAATTCGTCCCTCGCGCAAGAGCTGATGCCAGCCTGTGCTCGAGATAGGGAATTCGGATGGCGTGTGCTTTGTCAAAATCGGGACTCGAGTTTCGCCGACTGTGTGCTGCACGCGGTGTGCTGCTGCTATGCGCCGCACAACGGATAATGAAACGCGCTCGCAGAATTCGTTATATCCACGCCTGCAGCCTCCGGACCGCTTTGTCTGTCGCAAAAGCAAAACTTTATAATCTAATTGTTTATTTTGCAATTAGCTGCGAGGGAGCGAGCGACTCGTGCAGCTGCTATATATGTATATGACGCTGGCAGCGGATAAATTAGGCTGAAGAAAAGTGGGCCATATTATATCTCTCGAGGTGGTGCACGGTTTCGCTTCGCGCTTAGCGGGCAAATTTTTGCCAAAGAAAGCAAATAAATAATTCGTGCCGGGAACATTTTCATTCAGCTCGACCCACCTTTCTCTGGTTGCATGTGCCCTCCGCTCGCCTTCCTCCTTTTCCCACCCCCTCTTACTCTCTCTCTCTCTTTCCCTCTTTCTCTTTATGCCCGCGCCGCTTTTTCGCTCTTTCTGGCTTCCCGGACCATCCGCCCTTTCTGACTCGCTCTTATCTGAGAATCGTCCCTCTTCGTTCGTTGAAACAGCCTGCCTTATCATTCGTTGATTTACATCTCGAGTTGGTTTGTTCCGCGGCAACGCCTTTCCTTTTACGCGCTTTGTATCTACCTTTCTTTCTCTTTGTTCTACTTTCTCTCTCTCTCTGTCTTTTGTCTCTTTCAACATTACCGTCGCATATATTGCTTCGACACTGTAATTTCGTTCGTATCGACCCTAACGTGCACTTATACGATGACTCGCAAACATGTGCTGTACACCTGTGCACCTGTGTACATTGTAACAATGAGAAAAATTTGTAAATAACAGGAAAATGAATTAACATATATATCAATTGATTGCTGGTGTCCATTATTCAAATCCAGTTTTTTTTCCTTGTAGAAGGTAAAACATCTAATCTATCTCTGTCGCAGGTGTCTTTTGAACATTATAAATAAAACCACTCAAATATTGCTGATATCATTTACTCCTTATCTATATGCAAATAAAGATAGTCTAACAAATATTGTCCATCAAGTTAGAGATTTAACGGGCGCATATAAGTAGCAAGTGTATATCGCAGTTCATCTTATACTGAATGTGTGGTTTATGGAGTAAGAAGCCGTTTTCGAACTAAAGAGTCGTAAAGCATTTATATCAAAGCTTTGCATCACCAGACAGCACTTTTCTCATCGTAAATGGAAGAATCTCCTCAGTGTCTACTTCGTATAAAGCTTTTATATTTTAATTTCAATGATTACACAAAAGCATATTCTTATTTGTAATATTTTTACCTTTAATTACCCGGAAGTTCTTTCCTTTGATCGAATTTAACCTCAATTTTAAAAGTTTCGATACTATCCCATGGCTCGAATCAGTTTATTAATGATTACAATGCACCATCTAATAATTCTTTCATGACGTTTTTATAAGAACTTTTACTACAAGTACGACGTAAAAACAAGGCATTAAATACGGGCATTGTGTTTGTTATTATGCTTTTTGAAATGGCCCTATATATCGCACGGTGGATTTTAAGTGCATGAAACAAAGGATTATCATTCCGTTATTCATAGGTAATAAGTTGCCTAAAATATGTAAAATTTTTGGCTGAAAAAACTTGTGTTTTTAAGGAGGTTCTATAGTGAATAGAAATAACGCTAAAAATAATGAAATTTTGTACACAGTTTAAGTTTTACATAAAAAGCATCCATGTCAAGTTTCAGAAGGATAGGATACCTTGGAGCAGAGAAATAAATATTTTAATTATTCACTTTTTAACATGGGCTCTTTTGGAATAATACATTTTCGTCGTATTACAATTACGTATTACAAAATAATTGACGCTAAGATTGGATCGAAATTTTTTTATATGATATAATATCTAAGGATTCTCTATTAATTTAAAAAATACTTTTAAGGTACCTAGAATATTAACAATAAATTGAGAAATAAGAAAGAATGTCACCCAAGTCGATGTATTATTTACTAAATAACCTCCAAAATATTTATTGTTGAAAATTATCATTTCAAACTTTGTGAAAATATACTTTAGTATCTAATGAATAATAAATATTATTTAGTAATAATAATAATATTAAACACGAAATGTTTCAATTTCCGAAAATTCATAACAGACATTTGTCAAAAGAAAAACATATAAATATGCGCAATTTGTTTTACAGTTTTTAAGCCCTGCTAACGGTACTTTGAAGTTGTTTAAATAATACTAAAATAATACATAGATTCAAGAATGTTGATAAATTTTTTTGCACGTTTTCTTTGAATTAGAGCAGTCGCTGCACGTCTCTCTCTGTCTCTTTTTTTTCGTATTTTGACTAGCGTAGTTACTATAGAACCTCCTTAAAAGACAAACTAATACGATAAGTATATACATGTGCATTATTATTTTATAATAAATTTTTTGAATCTATAATTTTCAACTGTTTTCAAGTGTAAGTATGTTTATATCTAAAAGCAAGTAAAAGATCTTTCAAAAAATTGAAAAATCTTTATAGAAGAAATATAAGTAAATACGTATAAATATTCAAGACAAAAATAAAAACTCGTTCTCGAAATATAAGATTTTGTACGTACAGATACAAAAAATGTGTATTTTTATTCCCAGAAGCACAAAACATGTTTCTATAATGTTCTACAACAACTTCTTTTGCACAGATATAACGTTTTCATTGTAAAGAAGAAAAGTAATTCAGTTCTGCAGAGAGTAGTATCGATCATCAATATATCCCAAAGCGGAACGAAATAATTGCTTCATTTTTTTTTCTTTTTTCGATATAGACCGATAGATGTGTAAACCATCCTTATATTGATTCAATGAAGTCAACGAATCATTTCGCAAGCTTACTCGACTCACTTATTGAACAGTAAACTACAGCTGCACGACCTGATCAATGTTGCTTATTGAAAACTTCTAAGGGCCCCTGGCCTATTTTGACTCGACGATGCTACTGGCTCGAGGCTTCGATACCATCGATCGATGCCGCCTGCACAAGCTAATACGTCACACACCCCAGAGGTGATGATAGGAGGTATAAGGAGGGAGCGAGGGGTAGCGAGGGAGGAAGGAGGCACACGGCTGCATCTACAGGCACGTCAAAATGAGAAATGTCTCTTCCGCGAGCGCACCTGACATCCGCATTACCTGAGCCCAGGCTTCGTAGCTATGTACGACAGACATGTGCCAACGCAGCGAAAAGGATGAAGAGGAAGGGAGGGAGGAAGAAAGAACGAGAGAGAGAGAGAGAGAGAGAGAGAGAGAGAGAGAGAGAGAGGAGAGGCCGAAAGGGTGACTGAAAGTCGAAATCGGATCGAGAGACGTCGTAGAGTTGGCGCGCACGTAGTAGTAGTGGTGGTGGTAGTAGCACTAGTAGTAGTAGTAGTAGAAGTAATAGTAGTAGTAGTAGACGCCTTGAAGAAACTTTTAAAGCGAGTTGTTCGGGCTTGTTATGATAAATGTATAAGGAGGTGTTCATGGCGTCTTTGGGCTCTGGGACATCGAGTTATACGCTTGATTGAATATGTAAATCCTCGCCTACTTACAAGCTCGGAGCGCGCGAAGAGAAGACTGTGCGAGAGAGAGAGAGAGAGAGAGAGAGAGAGAGAGAGAGAGAGAGCGAGAAAGGCCTGAAGGGATATAGACGATGAAAAGGGGCTGATTTTGAAGGCAAAGAGAGCGAGTAAGAGAGAGAGAGAGAGGAAGTGAACGCTGCTCGGGAAGCATTAAGAAACGTGCGCCGGAGCTCGGGAGGAAGAGAAAGAGAGAGAAAGAGAAAGAGGAGACGGACAAACGAAGGCTCGGCCGAAAGGAACGAGCGACGAGTGACGAATAAAATATTTATCGTTCCAGAGACTCCCTTTCTCTCTTCACTCGGAGTCTCTCCTTCCACCTCTCGGGTGTTTCTCGGACTCGAAGAGAGAAAGAGAAGACGCTTTTCGAATCGCGAAAAATCCCACGTACATCTTCGCTTATCGGTCCGCATAGAGAGCTTTTCTTTCGACCGCGGCTGGTGGTATGGGCGTTATACGACTACCTGCCACCTCCTTCTCTCTTTCATTTGTATCTGTGCTTTATCTAATTTCATGCGGCCTCTCGTTCCCTCTCTGCCTCGATAACTTGCCCCCCCCCCTCTCTCTCTCTGTCTCCTCTGTTATTCCCCCATCCTTCGGCTCCTCCTCATCTTACCTCCTCTCGTCGCCCATAAACCGAGCAAACAAACGTCGTCTTCTATATACTATGTGCAGTTCGCATCTCCCCTGCGTTGCAGGCAGCAGCGTAGCTCCGTCTCTCTTGCAATTCTCTTTGCCCGCCGCCAATCCTCGGGATCATTTATGCATACGGCCCGTAATCCGCGAGGATTTCGCTCGACGTTTGGCTCGGTCGAGCGTCAATAATTCCACCGGTTTTCCTCGGCGTGCAGTGTATATACGCACCGAGTCAGCTCGGGAGATTTTCTCAAGACGCGCCCCTCGATCTTACACTTTGGCTTTCTCGCTCTTCCGGATCTTTCCTTTTGGCTTTCCGAGCTACTTTATTTCATTTTTTGTCGCGCTCTTCTAATTCGCGTCAAAGCTACATTTTTCCCTCTTCTTTATTTCTCTCTCTCGGACTTGTTGATCCGTGCGTTTGCGCTGTCTCCTTTATACTTTTTTACGATTTTGGCTTTCCAAGTCGAAATCATTTTTAATGCAAAGCTACTAATTCTAAATGTTCCAAAAAAAGGATCAAAACACATCATTTTTTTATTTTTCAAGTATTTTAAAGCCAAACGCTGAAAACGTTGTATCGCAGCTTTAGGTCAATTTTGAAAACAGCGGAAGTTCTCGAATTGAGGATGATCCCACGCTCGACAGGATGTTTTGACTGCAGAATAGGCATAGGCCCGGTGTTTAGAAACACTCGACCCACGTTGCAATGCTCGCGGCGGCGGCGGCGGCGGCGACGGTGGCGGCGTCGGTCGCTACATAATGAATTCATTGGGAAGTAATCGATAGGAAAACCGATGATGATCAATCCATTTGTAGAACAGCGCGGCCGTCGATTCGAATAATTCCTTTGGGTACAGACGCTGGATTGAGAGCGGGAGAGTGAGAGAGAGAGAGAGAGAGAGAGAGAGAGAGCGAGTTCGAACAGTACGAAAGTGAGAGAGTGAGAGGACCAAGGGCCGCCAGTGGAACGCTTACCCGGCCATTACACGGCCAATTTGCATATTGCACCGGTCCGCACAGTAGTAGTGCAAGAGCTGCAGAGCTGTGCCAGTGGTTCTGTTATTGCTGTAACTTCGTCCACCCACACCCTCCTCCTTCTCCCTCTCAAAGTGGCTCACCCCGCCTTTTACTCCTAATATTAGGCACCTTGAAACTTGCCGATAATCCGTACGTTTAGGTGCTGGAGAGGGAGTGAGAGCGAGAGAGAGGGACAAAGGAGGGTTATGTACACGGAGCCGATGGCCAGGTCCCAGCTTGAGTTTCCTCGTTCGCTCATTTTCGCCTGAGAGTCTGCAGTCCTGTGTACATGAGTGTGTGTGTGTGTGTGTGTGTAGAGCTGAGTGGGTGGGTGTAAGGCTGCACTGGCAGCGTCGTACATATATTATCCGATTAGTCGGGCACAGCCCTCGAACAAGCGCTCGAACGTCCTTATATAGATAGGCATAGACTCAGTTTCGGTTTCGGCACCCGAATAAATTTCCTCCCTCGGCCCAACTTCGCCGCAGATAACCAAGAGAGTGAGAGAGAAAGGGGGGAGGGAGAGAGGGCACAAAACGCAGCTACGAGAGATCGAACCTACATCCAACCTCGATTCCTACAATCTTATTATACCAAATACGTCGATCTATATATAGCAGCTTTTTACCTCGACGCTGCTGTACGCGAGATTCCCGAGCTTACATTCTTTTATCACCGAGATGTATGTCTGCATTAGCACGGTTATGTAGATTTTGGATATCAGTTCACGAGAGTCACGGAACTACTCCGTTTGGGGTCAATAATTCAACCGATGGAATACGCGGCAATTAACTCACATCCTCACCTTTATGTATGGAGATGACCTAGAATAACGATCGCGTTCTCGAACAAGAAAGCCATTCGTGCAAGTGTTCGGATGTATAATGACTGGATGATGCTTATTATGGAAAGAACTATATTCTCTCGCTTGTCAAAGAGCTGTGAAAGGTTTAAATACAGAGTATAAAAGGAGGACCCCGACAAGATTAGAATAAATGTAATAAATGAAAATCAGCAAATCTAAACTATCTATTTTAAAATTTTAATCCCCTTACATGACGGGAAAGTATAAGAAAAAAAATTAATTGAGAACCAGTGTATTTCTATATTTATTTGTTTCTAATTACTATATATTAAGCATATATTACCACCATCTTAGACTTTTTTTAAACATTTCGTCAAGTAAGGGCGTTAATTTTTTTTATTTTTAATATAAACATCTCTTATTTACACTATAAATGAGTACAATAAGTTATATAAGCATACGCTTAAAAAAAACATAAGGTCATTGAAATACAAGGGCATAGATAATAAATAACTGGAACACAGAATTAATGTTGAATTATGCTTATATATATTCTCACTTCCACATAACAATTACATATAAATAATAAATATTTTAGTTAAATATTAAATATAAATAAAGAGAGGTAGAACACAATGAGTAAAGAGTTCTTTAACAATTTTCGTAAGTTATCAATACTCAATAGTCATAATCCATCTACATTTTTTTCTGTTTAAAAATCGCAGGTACAATAACAATTGTAAATTTACTTTTATATTCAATCCAATTAAAGAGGTCACATTTAATGCCTCCGATTCTGTATCATGATTTGGTTGAGCAGCCTCTCATCTTCTGACATGACACGTCCTTGGCCACCGAAAGTAAATACACCGCGCACTCCACCATGAGCTTCCGGCATCCTCATGCCGTTCTGATGATTGGCTCCTCCGAATGCCGTCACACTGCCGTGTCCATTTTCGAAAATCTTCTTTTCGTAGTCGAGACTCGTGGAAACGGGTCTACCATGCATCAAATTCGTGTGTGCGCGAAGCTGTCCGTTGTCCCTGCGGAATCGATGCGGCTGCTCGCAAAAAGCAAAGACAAATAGATTATGTGTTAGAGAGGGAGAGAGAGAGAGAGAGAGAGAGAGAGAGAGGGGTGAGAGAGAAAGAGAGAGGTGCGTTTAATTGTTAATTTGTCATCATTATCGGTCGGACTGGCCGAGGCTTTATTTATTATGCAAGCGAAACAAAATGGCGGCCAAATTGAGGCTGACCGGAATAAATGTTGACACTTACCAAGTACGGAAGGGGCTTGGCCTGTGGATTGAATGGACCGTATCCGGGGAAATTAGGGTAACTGGGATACGGGCGTGGCAGCTTGTGCGGATCATTCCCGTGCTGCTGCTGTGCATAGGCAACGGCGACCAGGGCCACGATTAGTCCCACCACGGATAATAAAGATTTCATTTTGTCGAGCGCTGAAAATTAATTTGCCAGGTGAGCCTATCTTAGCTTTTATGTCCTGACCTTCTGTCTATCGTTTCAATGTTTTAGTAGGAACGCTTGATCCTCTCTATTCCACTAATTCGATCTATATATTTACGGGAGATGATTTAATAACACAAGGCTTAGAAATATTAATGCCCGCGGACGCTCTAGTCTATAGGGAAAAGGAATTAATATGGTATATATGCACAAAATTAATCTGTTCTTTATTGAGATTAAAGTAGTAATGAGATCGTTAGGATTACTTTTTATTAATCAAGAGATTTTTTCTTTGCTATTTTTCAAAGTTTTAATTATGTTGAGATCTAAAAGATTTTCTTCCAAGCTAATGTAATATTGTGAAAATTTCTAGTGGAAGTTCTATCAATACTTTCATTACTACCTTGAAAATTAGATAATTTCTTTTTCAAAATAATATTTTTGTTAATTTTTCGATACCGTCAAAATTAAGTTGCTAATAATATACTTATTTATAATATAAAAAGTATTTTTTTTTAATTCTCGTAATTGCGAATCCTTGCGTGTATACAGAATGGTAGGTTAATTTTAAGTAGCAAAATAAGATTAAAAACTTACCGAAGTGTCTGATAAAACAGGAACTTTCTATGTCAGAAGATAAACTGAATCTAATTCAAGAGATGCAAAGTGCAAAGTTTATATAGTAACGCAGCGATCACTTATACACAAACGAAACTTATGCTGATGTAGGAAGCTGAGATCGGGGAATACCGAGATGAAGTATATATGCGAGTAGACATGTATCGTCGCCTTATCTCCGTGTCCGAGACATTGACAAAAACATGAGTGAATCCCACTTTGCATACACTGCGTTTAGTGTACTTGGAACACAGTGATTCCCAGGATACATGTTTATGTATTTTATAGGGCTAGTCATTTTTAGTAATGCACGTACTACTAATGTAAACACGTAATAGACGCTGTTTAATTCTATATATAGGTATACAGTATGTAATAATTGCTATGCGGAAGCATATAATTTCACTATTTAGCCACTTTTTGCACTGGTACATTAAAAGTGGTTTTGCAAATTAAACATATATATAGATGTAATCCGTAAGAATTTCAATTTATTTCCATTATAAAAATGAATTTCCATTCATCAGCCGTAAAATCAATTATAGCCACGTTACTCCGCGCGTAGAATGATAAATTAAAAAGCTTTGTGATGTTGCAGGATACGCGCGCGGGGGCACAAAGCAAACAATAACAAGCAATAAAGTCGAAAAGCTTTCGACATCTGATAAACCACCGAGCGATGCACGGCGCCCCAGCTTTGTGTATGTGTGTGCTGCATATACGCGAGGGAGATAGAGAGAGAGATAGATAGATATGAAGAGAAACAGAGAGAGAGAGAGAGAGAGAGAAAATATCATTTCGTCGCGCAACGCTTGGCCCACATTTCCAACTATTCGTTTAATTATTTTTTGCGTTCTCTTTCCCCCCGCTATGCTGCAGCCGATCGCGAAACTTTACCTATATGTATAGCCAGCATCGAGAGAGCAAAAACAATTGAAAGGTCGAATAACGATTCCCTGCCACACAAGAGACGGAGAGAGAGAGAGAGAGCGAGAGAGAGAGAGAGAGAGAGAGAGAGAGAGAGAGAGAGTGTATACGTATATGAATTTTGAGGAAGTACACTTGTGCTCGGACGCGGTCGCTCCAACTTGTGCGATAAATATAAAAAACGAGTTTAGGGGTGTGTGTGTGTGTGTATGTGTGTGTGTG
>UELV01092877.1:0-10159 GCA_900490015.1 Megastigmus stigmatizans
TAATTTATACAACTCTTCACACCATAATGACATCAATTACAAACAATTTAAGACCAATTACATCAAAATTGATCAATCGGTTGGACCTGTAGGTTACGCCAAAGCCAAATTTTTGAAACTGACACAACATAAGATAAAACGGGTATAGAGGCTTCTACTAGAGCTCATTTTGTCAGGAATCCAATATACTTTTAGAATATTATGTGAAAATTTTACTAATTATTATAATTTTTTTGTTTTAGGTGAATGAACATCAAAAAATTTATAGGTGCATACCCCCCTTAAATCCAGAAACTCGCGGCTTCAATCTAAAGGCCGCGACTTAAAAAAGAAAGTAATTATATAGGTATATATATATATAAATCGCAGAAATATAAGGCAGATTGCGCAAACAGGCATCCACACATCGTACAATAGCTACCCCCTTTCCAGGTGCACGTATATATATAATACAAATCGTCTCGATGTCGCGCGCGCGCGGCTGCACGGGGGTTGTGACGGTGTACGTCGAGTGTGCCGCCCCCCCCTCTCTCTCTCTCTCTCTCTCTCTCTCCTTAGTAGTTCACGGACGGGAAATTACCAGCAACGTCAGCTAGCTCACAGGTTACCTGCCGCCTCAGCTATCGCCCCCAACCGAATCGATATGAAAGAGCCTGGCTCCCACTCCCCCCCGGGCCGCGGTAGCGGTGGCGTTTCAACCTGTTAAACATAGCAGCAGCGGCAGCAGCAGCCACCGCGCGGGTAGGTAAAGAAAGATGGCGTCGCCACCACCGCGAGTGGTGCCGGCCTACAACTCGCCCCGCACGTCCACGTACGGCTACAATATTAACGTCGATATATAGACACGGCGACGACCACAGCTATTCTTTTTCTCTCTCTCTCTCTCTCTCTCAGCTGGCTGTGGTCATTGTCGACTGTCCCCTCGGCGGTGGCGAACGTTCGCCAAACTCGTATACCAGTATATATCTACTGCGTCTTATTTTCGCCGAGGGCCGCTGCTGTCCATTATCTGGACACGGTCTGCGCGCGGTGAACGGGTTATGGGACTCGTTGATCGTCCGACGGAGGAGCTTTTTCCTTTTTCATCTCGAGATACTCGCTGCTGCTTCGCGGTGTGTAATGCGCGTCAATTGGTTCCAAGACGTATACCGTTTGACGTATATCAACGCGCCGCGCGAGGATAATTCAATGAGTCATTGTTGAACGGTATTGCGCCTCGAGTCGCAAATAGCGGACATCGGATTGAGTTGCATGTGCTGCAGGGGTGTACTGTAATACTGCTAATGTGCGCTTAACTCGGATTATTATGCGAGTCGTTGTTGAGATGACGGAGGACTGACGTTTCCGAATATCTTCGAAGACCAGCGTTATCTCGGATGCGGTGAGTCTTATGCGGGTTCCGAGTGAACGTTTCTCGTATTGTATATATTTTACGAATGGCGTGTTTTTTTTTCTTTTTTTGGGGGGGGGGGGGAGAATCTATGGTAGTGGGTACCTATATATGAGCGAATCCACGGGATCTTTTCCTCTACTTGTCGGCAAAACGGAATTTGTTTTTTAAATAGCACACCTTTGACCTTATAGCGACATTTGTTTTAGGTTCTTTCAAACGTAAAATAAGTGAGATCAAGGTTTGTCTCCAATTATTTTATTAAGGATATTTTGTGAATATTATTTTATTAAAAATTTAACCACATCACAAGATTTTTTCGAATTTGAAACATCGAGGTTTTGAAAAGGTTATGCAAAAACTTTACCCTTTGAAAATCTTTGATAAAAAATATCGCAAAAGTGTGATAGAAAAAAAACTCCGTTTTCCCGACGAAAAGAGGAGTTGCTCATATAATTGTGTGAATTTTTTGTCTCTCTGTGCCTTTTTAATGTAATTACGTTTGATCAATTCGTTTAGAAAATGCTTAAAGTGATTTCGACTTGACAATATTTTGCACTATAACAATGAAAACCTTGTTTAGAGATTTTGCACAAGATTTTAATCAGCAACAATCAAAAATAAGAATGTCTCTTCTTTCACTCTTATACATATAGTAGCTTTTTTCGGAATAGAGTGTTGTTCGAATTCGCAAAATGACCTACATAATTAATATAAAGGAATTATGACTTCAAATAATCATCTTCCAAGCCAGTTGAAAAAAAATTCAGATAGAACACTCCAGCTGATCATTTTCCACTAATAATGAACCGCTAATATTTATAACATACAAAATCTGTTTCAATCTAATTGCATAGCTAAAGCCGCGCATAATATCGTACTTCTATAGTAATATTGCATACATTACGTCAGTCAAATCTTTTGTGTCACTTTGCATGCATTATAGCTTTCCAATAAATTTGATCACCAATTTGTAACTTGAAATATATCCTACCCTCTCATGAATTTTAAGAAATCGTTATTAAAACTTTCCTTCTTTAAAGAAAATATTCTCCACAAAAGCAAATTTAAAAATACCCTGTTATCCAAAGCAGGCCAATAAATAATTTAAATTGATTCGAAACTTGAGCAACGTGTCCGTTCCTCTAAATAAATAAATAAATGAGAGGGCGATCGGGGCGAACGCGAGAGAAATGAAAGAAAAAAAAAGAGAGAGAGAGAAGTATGCTAGTGGCGAGTGCGCTGGGGGTCCGCACGCTGCTGCAGTCCCAGTGTGCCGAGGATCAATTCTCTTGCATATTTTATGCCGGTAGTTATAGGAGCGACGAGCTCCCGGCCTCCCAGATACCTACTATATGCGCTTCTGCGCCGCGCTGCTGATTTTTTACTCGATGACTTTTTTTAATGCAATTATTCCCAGCTTGGGTCATTCAAATCTTATTTACATTTTAGAACGTGTATTTCTCTTTCGAAATCTATACGAGAGAAATAGGTGTTAGCTGATGATCAATTTGAGGGGCGCGGTCAATAAGTTTTTGAACAAAATAACAGAAAGAGTTACGTTCGCGAAGGTAATTAAGTATTGCTTGAGCTCAAATAAATTGTAATTTAACTGTTAGAGAACAAAACTTTACTAATTACAATTAGTAAATTAAACGAGCCGTGCGTACATGTCGAACTTCAGTATAGTTAACTCTAGGTACTCCTGTTCGTATTGCTCTATTGACAACTCGAGTACGAGGAACGAAATGTGTTTTTTAATTTATGTGCATCATCATAGTTCATTCTATATAGGTTAAACTTTTGAACTTAAAATTTTTTAACGTAAGTGCCATTGCGAGTGATTAATTCCAGAATGCATGTCAAAAGTTTCACATCGTGTATTAAAATAACTTTAGTGCGAACAAGTTAAATTGTTAAAATTTGACTATTAAAAATTGGAAAAATTAATTTAAGCAAATTGTAAAAAGAGTACGTGCGGGCCGTTATATATATATATATATATTCGTATAGAGATCGATAGGGCTTGAAATTTTTATTTTTATAATCATGCTCTCTAAACAAACGAAAAAACTTTACATCATCGAATTTAAAATTGTACAGCATTGTTGATATCTAAGAATTATTTGCTGTTATCTGACGATCCGTACAAATTTTAGAAGTTACATAGATACGAGATTTTTGAAAGATATACGATTCGCGGAAATATTTATAATGCATGTAGTAATAATATCAATTATGTAAATAGCTGCTTACCTCGATGTAATCGTTAGGCAGTTACACGGACGTTTTGTAAAAACGCTATTCATTGAATTATTTGCAAATTTATTGTTATATGACATACAGTAAGACCTTAATGTTTCGAAAATAAAATTCTTTTAAAATAATGTAGTAATCATATTCTCATTTAAATATCTGTTTCATATATAAAAGACAATTATAATCCTATACCATTTTGGTATATTCATCACTTTGATTTCATATTACGTTTTTGAATAGTTATTTTGTATTATGTAAAACTGCAATATTTTAGATTCTGCAGCTATAAGTAAATTCTAGATTACTTTTTTTTCTTTTACTGCGTACGTTACTATGCTAACCTTAGACAAATATTTCCTTCTTTCCTTAAAGCATTTTTATTTTTTATTTTTCTGCATTGAATACAATAGCGAGAATATCAATGATAATTTAAGGTTTTTGTAATACAAAACATGCTTCGTTGATGATAGGCGGTGCAGCCGCGATTGCTATATATCTTTCTCCATTAAGACGTCTGTTACACACGTACACATGCCTTCAGAAGTTTATACGAACTCGCGGTTTAACGATAAATACATAAGTACGAAGCAAATTACGTATTGTTTCTATACCTGTCAAAGGTCTTAGATTAAAGTATAAACAGGTATTTATACAGTAAAGTAAAAACAGGAAAGTATAATATTTCTTGTCATTGGTATTTCGTTGATAAAATATATTATTGTTGTTACAGTCACGATTATTTTTATAAAGCAACATCTTTTTAAACAGATTAAATTTACGTGATAATAATGGTTAGAAAAAGATAAGTTAATTAAGATAACTTAATAAATAATTAGATATAAGTTAATTATGATAAGTTCATTGATACAGACCAATTAGAATTTTTTTTGTGTGTCTAAATAGCTATTGTAAATGTACAATATAATCATCATTTATTTTCTTAAGAGTGTAGATTTTAAGCGCTGAAGGATTTGAATGATCAAGACGTACTAACTTACCGTACTAACATACGGGGAATGTTTATTTAAATCTTTATTAGCGACGTTTCCTAAGCATCTTAAACCTTACCTTTTCAGGCTTATAAGTAAAATATATTATATAAAGTTGTAAAAAATTAATGGATCAAAAAATTCACGATGACTCATGACGAGTCCTGGTTTGTGTTAATTATTCAAATCTTTCAAAGCTAAAGTTATGTGATAAAAGATGAGCTTCTGCTTTGATTTACCGTAAAGTAGGCAGAAAACTAGCTTGCGTGCATGCATATCGAATACTCTATAATTAATGATAAATTAATAAATTATCACGTTAGTGTTTATATAGTAATTCAATTACCGCTGCCAAAAAGGTGATGGAAAAATTACAATAATTTCTAATAAATGTTATCAGGTGCCTATGAAATTTTACTATATTTCTAATAATTTTAAACAGTCTGTGATTTGATCACCCTAATGCAATTTACTATAGAGAATATCTCTCGGTGCATAAATATTAGAACGGGACTTTTTATATAACATATTTATTGTAGCTATAATCTCGAAAGCAATAAGTATACAATCCATTCATAAATTAGACCGAAAGCCCGAAAGCCATAAAAAAAAGCACTTGCATCGGCAGCAATATCCCGAACTGTTATAATCATTTCGTCAGCGCACTCAAGTTGGCAGTTGCGGGAACGTCCACCCTATATACACCTTATACACATTCTCAAAGAGGCAAGTCAATGATAGGCAAATAAATGGAGGCTAGCGGGGGTATAGCGGCGTGTGCACACCGGCTGAGTCACACACACACACACACAGAGAGCAGTAGCACAGACAGAAGCTGGCGGGGGCGCAGGTGGCAGGTGCTCGTGGCAATTGCTCCTGCCGGTGTATAGGTATAGCTGGTGCCCGGCTCGAGCTCGCTTTCTTTTGTGCTGCTGATGTATAGTCGGTGTACGTTGCCCCCTGCTCGCTTTCCCTTTCCTACCCTATTGCTCGCGGAGAACAGGGCGAAAAACCTTTTTCCTCGTCCTTTCCCCGGATTTGTTTTTTCTGTTTAATTTGTTTAACAGGACTGTCTATGTATACCTTTCTATAATGATTAGATTTTTGCAAACGAAGTTTCACTAATTAATCCGGTGACCAATATCATTTTATTATTCAAGAATAAATCTTCTAATATAACAATGATACAAAATCGATTGGTTATAATACTGTTCTTTAGTACAGGCTAATTTACACTGTATAATACTGAAAGAGTAATCCCTAGAAAAAAATAGGTCCCTCTAAAGAAAAGTATATTTCCTGTAGCATATAAATACAAATTCTACGACCTAATAGTGAGCCCCCTGTGAAATAAATTTTAAATTTCAAGGGAGAATCCTCTCTCGTTTAATATGCAGAAAGAAGAAAAAGTTCCCATCGTATTACGTAAAACTAGTAAATAATGGGCATAGAAAACGAGCAGCATTTACGGACAAAAAAAAGTTCTCACCGATCGAGAGAGATGCCGAGGAACATTACACATCATTATCTCGACGGAAGCGCAGATGGCTAAAACACATTTATGGTGGTACTGGGCACGAGTCGTGCGTTCTTCCTGCGGCGAACTGGACTCGTGCGTGCATGCGTCACGATATGCACGGGTTGTTGCACGCACCACTGCAGCCGCGCGTGTATATAAGAAGACGGACGCGTGGCCGCGGCGAACACTCGCAGGGGGTGAAGACGACGACTTTGCGAATGCTCATTTCATGTATAGGTGTATATACTTATAGTCATCGAATTCGGCACCTTTTATTTATACCAAATTCGTAATTTACAGGTGTTGTTTAGCGCGTGCACGAGGTAACTTTGGTATATAGCAGTGATAAAAAAAGATTGATATTTATTGGGGATTGCAATAATGAAGGGGAAAAGAGTTTAGAATTTCTTTTTTCTTACTTGATTTTTTTAGATTATACATGAAATTTAAAGCAGGTAATGGCTGCACATATTTTGCTATTAACTCCTCACTACGATGTGCTTATACACTATTCATTTCGTAAAAGCTCACAAATAGGTATGCTCTTGGGATAATGAATAAATAATCGTGCACTTTTTTAAATCAAAGGACGTATGCAAATTTAATTTTGTTTCCTATGCTAATTCGTCCAAGAAAGTTGCGAGAAAAAAAGTGTTAAATAAATTGCGAAAAGGAACAATATCTAAAACGAGAATAAAAATGATCCAATCGGGAAGGAGGTGCGCAGCAAATATACAAGCTTTCGGTTTACACACATCCCTGGGGACATGATCGAAACTGCCAATTGGAGCAAATGCGCGACCAATGAAAGCGACGACAGCAGAGGGACTGAACCGAGGTGGGTGGAAGCCAAAGCGACAGAGAGAGAGAGAGTCTTGGATGTTCCCTGGAGATTATTGATCGGGAGGGCAGATAATAGAGTTCTGCCTTCCCACCTTTGACGCATTGCTCGACGCCGATACCGACGGTGATACCGAGACGAGAGAAAAAGAGATGTATACATACATATAGACCACGCCTGTGCGCATGTACATTAGACGTGTACAAAGGACGTCGCGACGCCCACTGCAAATGGCGTATTCCTATCCTGGGCGAAATCCTTATCCTGATTATCTTCGTGATATTACGACAATTGTCAGCGACGATTAATTTATATAGAATTAATGAAGTTTTCATTCGAAATGTTGAGCTTGACTGTAACAGCAATTCATTGTTTTCAAGAATAATATGTATAGAAATCTCAGCCCACAAAATCATTTGTTTTTCTGGTAAATAGATCTTAGAGAACTCAAAAATCTATATTATAAATATTTGTTAGTATAAGTTGTCTTTTATTATCTGTGGGTAATGGAGCTTATAACATTTCTCCTTGTTTTCTAAATTCAACAGAATACTTGTACATATAATGCTACCATAGTTTGCCATTCAGTATAAAAACAACTGCACAGTACTTATAATTTAATCTAAAAATCGGTGTAAATTGAAATTTTCGAGGACAAAAATCTCTGTGAATTGTGGATGTAATTTCATGAAACTGGACTCACATAATAGTGTTTACACCATTATCGAAGTGCCGATTGAGAGTTTTTCCCGAAAATTATACTCTACCTTTATATATTTCGCTAAATGCAAAAATCGGTAAGATAGGATTTTTTTTCAACCATAACACATGCCCTTAATGAAGTGCATTTTCATAACCCTTTATTAACTTTTTATAACTCTTTACAAGTAGTATAGTGTTACAATAAGAACTAAAAGATCTAGTAAAGTTTCAATCCTTGGAAGTGTATAGGGTAATTTACCGTGAAAATCTATCACATCCACCATCACTGCGTCATCGCAACTGAAAAGGTCGCGCGTGACGTATGTATATATATAGAGAGACATCGATGGCGTCGCGACAGAAGTCGTATTTCCGCATGTCGCGCGGCGCGCGAAAATAAGAAAGAAATAAAATATAGCTTGTGTGACGAATATCGAACGGCAGCGAGCAATTAGAAATCGCCGCGAAGTTTACGTATATATATATATATATATATATCCGCGATGAACGTGTGAGAGTGAGAGAAAATAGGAAGAGAGAGTGAGAGAGAGAGAGTGAGAGAGAGAGAGAGAGAGAATATGTATACGTGCACGAGCAAGAGATAGGGATAGAGATAAAGCACGAGTGCCCGCCCCTATATATTGGCCAGCCAAGGCCCACCCCTTTATTGCGCATCCACACAGATCTTTTCCATCTATATATGTATATACATATACGCCTTTATGACATAGAGATTGAAATATCCATTTTCCACGCATATTCAAGACGTAGTCTGACTATTTTAATGCAAATAATTATATTATAGCTGGAATACGTCATGCTCACTGTGAAAAATTGATTTTAGCGCTCATAATATCCGGCCATCAAGTATCGATTTGAGCGATATAGAAATTTATATCAAATTTTCTACAATTTCATAATATTAAGTAAATTAAATTTTAACCCTCATATAATATTCGACTATTAATTTTACTGACCGGAATTTGTATAAATTTTTTTACAATCCTACACAAATTATGTCTACATGTGCAAATAAAGATCTAAATGGTGTGGCTTGATTAGCATTGATTATATTTCAAAAGGACAAGGAAATAATATAGTAAAGGACCACCTAATAAATACATTATCCCGATGATAAAAATTAAAAGTCTACCGAGCTCTGCACGTCTCTGACCAAGCATTATACGCTAACGAAGCGAAAGAAAAGTGCGCGGAACAACGTGAAAGAAGCGTAAGAGACGTAGAGGACGTAGAGGACATGCAAAGTCCCCTGTAGACTATACACATATATATATATATATAAGGGTTGAATTCCGCGTATCCACGAAACGGCGGAGCAGAGTAGCCGCAGCTCGCAGAGGGAGAGAATGAAAAAGAGCAGAGAGAGAGAGAGAGAGAGAGTGAGAGAGAGTCTGCGCATGGCAACGCGACCGCGGCGATAGACCTCGGCCAGCCCTGCTCGCATCAATCCGCCATTCTGGTCGTCGTCGCGGGCGAATGGCTCGTGGCCGCGTTGCCCCCTCGCATCCATTGGCGAGTCGCGGCGACCGTCCGATCAATGGAGGCGGCTCGAGAGAGCCTCTCCCTGCGCCGCTGCCGTGTACCCGTACACACGTGCTGGCCACTGCTCTCTCTCTCTCTCTCTCTCTCTCTCTCTGCTCTCTCTCTCTCTCTCTCTCTCTCTCTCACTCTGCTCAGGCTCACTCTTCGGTATGAGATATATTAATACATCTCTATATATATATATATAGTGCCACGATGTGGTGACAAAAGTGGAAGAGTGCCACAGGCTGTCCGAGATGAGGGATGGAAGAAGAATGGAGTATGGCGCCTGCTCCATCTTTTATTCACGACAGAACCAATTTTATTATTAAAGTTACAGGGCACTTAATACTAAGTTAGTTTTTATTTAAAGGTACCCTAGAGCAATTTAGATATTCCTTATAGTTAAAAATAAGGGATCGATTGTTTAACAAGCCGATAAGATCATTTTAAATAACAATTTCAAAGCTTTCATATAGAATTGGTACAAGAAAGCCTAAACTCAGGAAAGAAATAATTGTTAGTAACTAATTTTGAGAATAATATTCAGCCTTTATGCGTATGAGCTAAATTCTAAAAAATATTTTCTACCCTTACTTTCCATGAAAAGGCATTAAAAGTGATATATAGGGTATATATAAGTAAGATGAATCTCGGATATCCCATAGATGGGAATAAAAAATTCAAGATTAATCAGTTTATTTGTACCGTTTGTAACTAGTTTTTATGTGTCACTCTATAAATAGCTTGTTAAGATCAAATTAACCCATTAACGACCAAGACCCCGAATTTTCAACATCTTTTTCAAGGCTTTTTTTCAACTAAAAAAAAGGTTTGAAAAAATTTGAAAAAGATCATATCCGACGTATTTTGAGCTGTTATTTGGAATGGTGATACCGATTTTTTGCAGGAGTATT
>UELV01092878.1:2526-16695 GCA_900490015.1 Megastigmus stigmatizans
AACATATCAAAAACTATATATATATATATATACACAAAAGTGCAGCTTTTAAAGCTGTCGAACATATTTGAAGTAAATTCAACATAAATTATGAAACGCGCAAACATCAAATCCACTGTTATTGTTTCGAAAGATATATATATATAAAGCCCGGGAAAACTGTGACAAACCAATGACTTCTGAACAAACAGTTTGCACCGCTGCACATCGTCCCAATTATACACTGCACTGCACCACGAAAAGAGTGTGTGTGTATCGCGCTTATGTACACGTTCGGTATACAGAGATTGATCATTAAAATACGAACGACGATCGGCCTGCATATGAGGCGCATACAGAAATAACCGCGCGCGCTCGATCACGTGTTTTTTCAAGAGCGCGCCGCATATATAAGTATATATGTGTATAAGAGTCGTTCGCGCGATCGTGGAGAAGGTGAAGGGGTTCAGTCTGATTATTTGTTTATCGCGGCGCCTGTATAGGAATGCGCCTTACGGTAAAGATCTATTTTAGTGTGAGCTTGGAAAAGCGAGAGTGTATAACCGACTTAGATATATAGCGATATACATAAAATTAGAAACGCTGCGGAGAGACGAGTTTAGCCGCAATCAAATCGGTGTATAATTAAATTAAGACTCAAGGAAATCTCGGAAAGTACTTATGCAGATGTCATATTGTAAGCTGAATATTTATTATCGATTCTTTATTTCATTTTGACTCCTTGAACGAAACAAAAAAAAGGTAGACAACCAAACGAGGAGAGCTAATAAAATCTATCCCATATCATATATATAACATAATCGTTATCCCACAGAAGAAGTTGTCACGCAATAACACACACGTATACACACGGAGGCGCGAGTATATCAGTTATATAAAAGTCGAAAAGATACGGATGGGCATGGGTAAAGTCGTGGCGGCGAAACGGTGCAGAGAGAACAGCCGCGAGTAGGCGTGTCGCTTCCTAAAGTCATTTGTCGGCGAACGTGATCCTCACGCGCGTCAACCGATCGGCCTAGACATCGAGGCTCCTCTTCCTCTCTCGCCCCATATATACATATATACACACATGATAGTCGACCTATGGACCTCGCGGCTCCCATCCGCGTGTGACGATCTGGGAGGGACGAAATTTATGCCTGAAAGGATGACGCAGCTGCTGATGTCGCTCTCTCGCTTTTTTTCTCTCTCTCTCTCCTTAGACGTATTTTCAGTTACGACTTTCTCGGCTACACGATAAGATTATGTTTGATTTTTCTTGCACTATCACGGGGTTCTCGTACTTAGAGTTTGTAGATTTTTTACAAGGCGTTGGCGACGGTAAGATTAAGTGATTCTTTTCTTTTCTTTTTTTCTTTTTTTTAATTTCTGCACATTTGCCTGGATCTTGTGTATAATTTCTCATTATTAAATATACCATTGGATAACCAAATATATATAACTGAACATCGAGAAATGAATCGTAAATATAATCACTCGTATATACATCGCGAGTTTTCCCTCTTACTCTCAGAAACGTATTTCGAGGCTGACTGAAAAAGAAAAAAAAGAAAAACAAAATATTTGTTAACAATCCGCTCTGCGGGCCTGCCGAACAGAAAGGGTGTAGATATATATATGTATATATATACATAACCGCAAGTTATAAGCTAATAATAACGCTCGCGAAAACATACTTTGCAAATATATATATATATACGGGTATATGCGCGCACGCGGTCCGTCGCGTGGCCCTTACAACATCCTGGCACGTGCGTAAACAGCACTTAGGTAATTCGAATTCGTATATACCCCCCTCCCCCCTTTCTTGGAGCTTATATACCACTCTAGAAATATCTCATGTCACCGTGTGTGCGTGTGTGATTTACCTAAAAATGTTGGGACTCTCCACGCGCTCGACCGATCGATATTCTCGAATTGTGCGATTATTCGAAAGCTTTTTGCTTTGAGCTTCGTTTTGGAACGTTATCCATTATTTTTATCGTACATTATCTTTTTTTCAATTTATCAGAGGAATTTTATATTTTTCAGCGATTGCGATATAATGTCCGCTTTGTTTATTTTTAAATCACGTATATTTTCGGCATTTCCAGACTATCCTATACTACCCTTTTATATATATATATATTGTTATGAGTTGATAAATATTAAACATATTTGATAAACATAAACGTTTTATTTTATAATTCTTAATTGATCAGAAATAAACTAATGACAATAAATACACGTAATAATAATATATTTTATGTGTGTTATAGATTATTATGACCTGCTATTATGAATCACGAATATACAAAGCCATCTAAATTCGATAATTCCACTTATTCATGTACAGCCCACATAAACTAAGCTACAATAAAAAGTTAATATTTCACCATAACACTAGCATTCCTGTTATAAAAGAAAAAGAAAATCATCAAATAGATTTAAGCACGGGGACAAAGCTATTATATGGTTTCGAATCTTTAAGAACTCGTCCACTAATGAATGGATACATTGATGCGAGGGCTAAACAACACACAGCGCAAAAGTGCTCCGGTTTCGATTTTTATTATGCCTCTCTCGCGCTCTCTCACACCAAACCAAGCAAGCAACCTAGCGAACATCGAGATATATGTATATTATATCGCTGGCATGTGTGTGTGTGTACAATATTCACTTGGTCCAGAATCGAAGTCTAAACAGAGTGTCGAGTCGTTATGCGGGATTTTGTTTGGGAATTTTTCGTCGATGATGGCGCCCACTGCATGCAAACGCGAGAGAAAGAGAGGGAGAGAGAGAGTCGAGTCGAGCTTGTCAGCAGGCCTGCGTTCGGCGCACACACTAAATTATATTTTCAACTCTCTCTCTCGAGTCCTATAACAACTCTCCTTTCGCACTTGTTATAAGAAGCATCTTTTTTTTTATATATACCAATCGAACAAAGAGCCCTTAATCGTATAAAATATTGTAAATCGACGTGTGTTCTCTCGCAAACGTCATCCGCGTCACAGATACATTTTCCCGCGGATCATCGAGTTCGGATTTTTCGCGGTCGTGTGCAGAGCGAACTAAGACATCACAGAGGCCGCGGAAGTGTCTCCAGCTGCGGCGATGCGGCATCGACCTCCTTTGACAGGACACGACACATATGCAAGGACTAATCGGCCGGACATGTGTGCCAACACGAAATACGAGACTACTTCCTAAACGGCCCTGTCGAATTTCGGATTTATAACGACCGGTTCCTCGCTCTCTTTCTCTCTGCCATCGGCACCTACACACACACATAAGAAGATGAAAATAAAAGGAATGTATGACTTTGAAAAGCGCGCAGTGATATTTGAAAGAAAAAAGAAAAAAGACTTAATACTTTTGTGCACAATTCCATAGTTAACGATTGTGGATGATTTGCATAGGCAATGTCGGGGCGCTTTTGGTTTGGAGCTTTATTTGAACAATTGCCGCGCGCGGGTGTATATAATATACGATGTAACGGCGTGTACATGCCATGGCATAATATTTCTCGTGGACAATAATAGGCCAACAAAGGGAACAAAAAACAAAAAAGTTAAAAATTGATATTTCTCCTTTAATGCCAATGTCATATTCTGTAACTTGGATAAATCACGCGATTGTCAGCCGAGATAGTGTGTTGCGTAACATTATTATAAGTGTGCCTCATATCCTACCGATGTATTATTCTCAAGCCAAAAAATGCTGCAGTTCCAAAAATTAATAGGTATTCTATTACAATGGAGTGTCTTATCAGCAGTAATGTTTGGCATTTTTGTAAAATGTAAAAATAATATCTTTCTCTGAAATTCGACGTAATGCACAAGATAGGATATATAATCGAACTACTAAATTTCCAAAATCCAAACAAAAGCATATAGTCGGCATACAAACCGTACAAAAAAGAATCCACTCTCGTCTACATCCTACAAACAACCGTTTTTACCTCTCACCCATATATACGTAAAATCTTACACGCGACGAGCCTCCGCTTGTTAATACACTCGTGTCTCGCAGGAGAGAGAGAGTGAGAGAGAAAGAGAGAGAGAGAGCATGAGAAAGAAGAGGTGGGGAGGGCGGCGTATAGAGGCAGTGACATTATACGTCTGCTGCAGCAGCAGGAGCAGCAGCAGCGGCGGTAACTCAGCTCGCGTGTCGCAGTCGAGGCACTTGGGGGGCTTTTTAGTTTTTCCGCGCGACGCAAGCTTAGCGCGCGGATGTGCGGCTCCTGTCCTCCAATTCGTATATATTACTATTTACGGTAATTTTTTATAGGATATCGGGTCGATGTTGCCACCAGTTATATACCGTACATGTGGATTTCATGTTTCGACGCTCGATTATTGTGACACATGAATCAGTGCCGACAGAGAGAGAGAGAGAGAGAGAGAGAGAGAGAGAGAGAGAGGATATCGTTCGTTTTATTCGGAGTTGTGTCTGTGCGATCGACTGCTGGAGTTCGTTATTTGGATTTGGTGACTTTGATTGAGATTCAAGATGAAACGTAAGAGTGTGTATTACACGTTTATTTTATATAGATTATTTCGCTAACAGCTATATATGTCTTTGGTTGTACTGCGTGGTAATATCTGCGGGTTTAGTATCACGATTCGGTGTATGTGTTTGATCATTTTATTTTTGAAAGAATTGCTCAGAGATCTTGCACATAAATTAAGTACTTTCGTTCTAATTATGTGATATAAAATGATACATAAGAGAAGCAATGTTCAATCGCTGAAATAATAAATGCAAATGAAAAAATCTATTGACAAATCATGCAGAATATAGTATAATTATTTTAGAGTTGATTTACTGTGTCTATATAGGTATAGCTTATAAAGTTTATTCCTTTTCTATAAATAAAATGATGAAATAGTAAAACATAAATGTATAAGAATATATTATAAGAACTTAAGCCATATAAAGTTATAAAATATTATTTGTAATTAATCGTCCTGTTCAGCCCGAGAACATATTTCGTCCAAAA
The DNA here is from genome assembly GCA_900490015.1 of Megastigmus stigmatizans. NCBI lineage: Eukaryota > Metazoa > Arthropoda > Insecta > Hymenoptera > Megastigmidae > Megastigmus > Megastigmus stigmatizans. The sequence goes on from UELV01092878.1 coordinate 7,508, forward strand.
TACATATAATTACTATATAAAACATATAAACCCGTGCAGAAGAAGGATGCTCTTTATGTTCTTAGTTCTTAATTATATAAACACATTTAATAAAATCAATTTCTAAATCGGGAAAATTTCTTTTTCTACTTTCATTAAGTTTATTTACAATAAAACAAGTTGCCTGATAAATAGTATATACATTTTACCTTAAAAATGTTATTTAATGTATTTGTATTAATACACGACAAAAAAATCATTTGTAAAAGAAAATTGACCAGTTTCTTTGGTTATGAGACTATGCGCCAATAAATGTCTATAGGTAACCTGGCAATTATTTACACTATATTTTAGCCAAAATATAATTTATACCTTTTGTACTAAGGATTATGTTTACGCTTGAAACTACGCATGTATTATTTTCGTGTTGAATTAGAATTTAAATTTAAAGTGATTCAACTATTGAGCGAGCGACGATGATACGATTTGTTTGGCAATACTCGAAATTTGTAAGAACAATTACAGGTCAGTAAGAATATAAATGCACGTTTTTGTCGAAACGCCATCAAGCTCGAAATGTGCAATAGTTCGACCGCATAATTCCCTATATCCATTATAGAATATTTAGAAATGCGGACATTAAGTAACTATTTTATTCTCTTTATATCACCTATGTAAATACACTTGATGCATTAAGAATTAAAACTTACATCGTATTGAATATACTTATCCATTTTTGTTTGAAACCCAATTAATAATCAAATTTTGTAAACCTATGATCAAATCATCTATTGTAATTATTAATTCATTTAAATACTCAAAAGAGTCAAAGGGTTTGTAATGAACGTTATAATAGACACTAAAACAACGTCTAATAAAATTTAGTTAATCAAAACCACTTTTGCTATCCACTATACATGTTGGGATAATGAATTACTTGTATCAATACTTGAGCGATTTAAATTTATATCCACTTTCGATACTCACTTTCACAATTAACCAAATCAATCGATGAATCGAATATAAAATAAATGCCAGCAACATAAAAAATGGGGCTAGAAACTAAAATTAGTCAACAAATGAAAAGTTGAAAATTGGCAAAATCACATATAGATGCTTTCTCAATGTCTCTACAACCAGCCTTATCCCCAATATAAAATTGCAAGTTATATCTCCTATCATCCAAACGATTCGCGTCATTCCCTCCCTCTTCTTCTAACATTTAGCGTACATAATATCCTACGTTCGATCGTCCAAGTGCAACGTCAGCACACACGGCATCAGCAGCTGGTCGCGCCGCGCGGACATCCTTGTTATCGGAGTAAAACGTCCAAGGCTGCCGCATTTCACGCGCTCCCCGATATATAATATACACAATACATGCACACAGGGCACATGGCAACATCGTTATTACAACGTGTACATATATATGCGGGAGATCCCGATCGTAAGTGTAGTGCAGGTTAACGAACGCGATCGTGTAAACAATTATTATTGCCGTCGCACGAGAGGCTTTGAACCGAGGATCCGATGTACTTTTGGAGAGAGATTGTTTTCTTCCCGGTGACGTGCCATGGGTCACGAGTTTCTTCCGTTATTCATCGGTATAACTAACCATGAATGAGAGCAATATAATGCAGCTGAGATATATTTAAAGCGCTAATCGCTGAATTTGAAAATTGTTCAAAGCGTGAGTCAAACGGTGAGAATGATGAATACACGATATTGCAGGGAATGCAAAACAATAAATAATTAATTATCTGTATAAAAGCTTTTTTGCATACGTAAATTGTGTATAATTAAGTGGGAAGTTTTCAAGTGTTATTAAATTGATTATATTGAGAAAATTGAATGCCATCAATTTTAGTTTTCTATATAATTTAAAAAGCTTTTTTCTAAAGTCATGACATTTTTGATTTTCATTTTACCTAATTCACTGTACAATCGCATCTTCATTTTCTGTAAAAATAAAACAATCATTAAAATAATAACTTTTTTATAAGAAAAAGACGAATCTTGAACTGCACATGCAGCAACAACACATACACATCACCCCGAATAATAACGCATATGTATATATCTGTAAATAATTCATTTATCCACTTTCGATACTCATTTCTTCATTGCCCTCCGCGGGCGCGCAACCCGAGAACTCGTTGAAAGTTTCGGCAAAAGGCGCTAAAATGGAGATTTTACGGTATTAGCAGTTCAATTATCGCGTGGTCCCGGTCGTATATAGAGAACCGAGAGAGAAAGAGAGAGAGAGAGAGAGTCTTGTTTCCGTATAGCGCGCGCGTATAAAATTACCCCGCGTCCCAAACTTTATTTTAAATCTTTATTTATTCCCCCTTTTTTTCGCGGTACGTCCGTCTGACAATATTAATATTATTTACGGCTAAAAAATTAAGCCAAGTCTCACTTGGGGATGTGTGTGTGTGAGGGAGTAAGAGAAAGAGAGAAAGAGAGAGAGAGCGAGGCGTGCATAATGGCGAATAACTTTACTGGCGGATCGAATCGCCTTGCCGATAAATTTAGTTTCTTGCGGACGCCGAGAGAGAGAGAGAGAGCGGGACTTTGGCGTCGCGCATGAGGCGCTTCCCGGGAAATTGAAAGGTTCTTCGTTCGTTCTTTTGGGACAGCTCTTATGTCCAACTTCCACTGTGTATGTGTGTGTATGTCTTGAATTTTGACGAACAGCTTGAGCGAAGATGTATCGTTGGTGACCTTGCACGCATGCATTATCTGCTGTAGTTTAAGCAAATTAACAGTGTTCGAACGACTCTGTTCCATTGTTGTATAAGGATTTTTCTTGTTTTGTCTTTGGAATGAATTATTATACGTATATTGTATATTAGCTTCAAAATTAATATTACTATTACAAAAATATTGCTGTGCCGACTGGCACATTATTTTTTAGATTCTCTATTGACTGCATTATTTTTTTTTTTTTTAATTAAAATATATGACAATTGCGATTTGACTTTGTATATGGGAAAAATGTGAAAAGAGAAGTTGGAGAAGCAAAAGATACAAGTTGTATGCAATTCGAGAAAATTCATTATATTACGATGTGCAATGAAATCTTCCACCGTAAGGAACGGAAAATTATTTAACAAGTTATTTACTTTTAATTTCCTCTGTATAAAAAAGGTTCCTGAAAATATTTACTCATTTTTCACTGCACTTCGACACGTGCTTCAAACAACAAAAGAAAATTTTACCCGTCGTAAGCAAAGCTATAACGCGGAAATGTATGTATGAAGAGTGGGTCTACAATTTGCTAAAATATAATACAAAGATGGTCGGGGTGACATTATTTGGCATGCGAGACGTGATTAATCATGAAAACAAAAGTCCTCAATTATCCATTTTTGCACGGAATTATCTTACACGCTGGGGAAGATAATGCATCGGAGAAGTACGCGCGCGTGTTGCTGATTTGTATAAAGCCGAAATGTATGATGAAGGTTGGCCTTCGGGAAAATTAAACAATCCCCAGCGAAGAATTTTTAAATTAATCAATTATCGCGTAAAAAAATGTCGATGCAGCTTTTGTTCTCGTATAAATAATGAACTATTTTTTTCTTCTGCAAAATATTTAATCTACCATTGTCTCAATGACAAGTTATTTTTCACGAATCAGCTGTGTCTAATAAAAGACGAATACTTATATCTTCGTAAACATGTTAATTTATTTTTAGATCATAATAATTTCCTGTAATTACTAAAGCAGTCTTTTGCCGCTGTAGAATTTTGAATCGTACCATTCGCGGTTTGAAAAAAAGAGTTTTGAAATCTTTGAACCTACATCTTTCGGGCTTACCTGAATTTCTCCAAAAATTATGTTAATAAATGCAACATTAGTGTCTGCTGTGAAAGCAACGAAGATTACCTCAAAAAAAAAAGTTATTATAAAATACAAATTTTGGTGGGTCGATTTGTCGGTAAATATTTGCTTTGGAAATCTCTCTCTTGGGCATATAGCCTACACACCAAAATGGATTTTAAGTAATAGCAGCCATTTTAAATTCATTTAATCTGTATACACCAACGGGTATACACACACAAGCGCATCGTCTCTCGAACGATCAGTCACACTTAATGTCAGGCAGACTGAAGTGACTTCAGTTTAGGGGTTGTTTAAGGGCGGGTAGAACGGAAGAAAAGGCGCGGACGAACTGCAAGGGTAAGCTTCGTTGCTCCTAACCATCTCTCTCTTTCTCTCTCTCTTTCTGCCCATTTTATTTCTCAAATATTGATTTTTTTTCTCCGCCACATACCACTGTATATATTTATTTTTCGAATTATTAAAAATTTTTAATATTTATATCATTACATACATTACAGCTAAATTAATATAATTATTCGTTTGAATTGAAACCATGAAAAATTGCTTCTAGTTATTATTGCTTCATAATTATAATCGATTATCGCTACTTATATAACGAATATTTTTTCAAATACTTTAACCGCATATCGATCGCCATACATTTACAAAATAAAATAGTTGTTTTAAATACAATACTCACTCATAGATGCCAATAAAATCTATAAAAAGCATCTAGAATACAAATATCTCATGTATTAAACAAAACTATTCATAAGAAAAAAAAAACAATCTCTTTTTTGCCATTCAGCATATATACGTAATAATCCGTTCGAAAACGCCTCGCTCACCCTTCCCCATTAACTAACAGCCCCCGAAGGAGAATAAAATTCCCGACTTTCTTCGAATATATATATATATGTGTAACTGCGATGCATATAGTATGGAACATACAGGACGTCGTGTCCCATCCCTTCTATGTAAGAGAACGAGAGAAAGAGAAGAAAAAAAGAAGAAAAACGGAGAAGGAATAGGCGGCACGTGTCGGTGTGTATAGTACGCGACTGTACGACACTTCCACCCCTTAGGGGAGGATTGCGCAGCGCGCGAGGGTCTCGCTCTGTTATACTAATTGTTATTTGTCCGCCCTTTACTTCCCACTATACCGTATAGTCACTGTGCTCCCCTCCTTAAAGGATGCCGAGTTAACCAAGAGTAACGTGTGTGTTTTATACGCGCGTGCAGTGGAAGAGTTTCTCTGATTTCGGTTGCGACTTGCAGGCTTTTTTATCGCGTCTACTCGTTGTATGGTTAGGACTGCATGTGTGTGTAGAAAAACAGGATTTCTTCCTCGTGTTTACGTCGCCCTTTCATCTTTTTCGCTGCTTTGATTTATAATAGCGTCGTGGGGTTATTGATGCATGTGTATCGTTGATTCGGTACTCGATCATGCGTGATAATATTTTGAGGTTATACGGAAGAAAGTATCCGAACTAGAATTTTTAATGCGTTCTTTCGTTTCTGAACTGATATTTTTTGGAGAAAATAAAACGTTTAGTGCTTTAAATAATAGTTTGTATGTTTAATACAGAATGTTCAGTTTGAAAATCCCAAACAACAAAAATTAAACGATCAGTAGATCGCTTTGCGAAAACACATTAGGTATATCAAGCGATCCGGATAATATAAAGACGAGACTTTGGTTGATGTTCTTAAGTTCAGTACTTCCTGAGTTTAGCGTGTACGTGTAAACCTAACTTTATAAAATCAAAATTTACTTCTCCAGATCATCAAGTGCTAAGTATAATATATGAAAATTTGTATTCGTCGTAAATTTTTCTTTTCAATTTCTGCATTTTTTTTTATATTTATTACGGGATGAACATACCATGGAAAATATATTCATTGAAAACGAAAATCTTTTTCATTATTATAGTTACATTTACATGGCTATAAAATTCTTTTACATTGTTTATCCCGGCATAAACTGTTTATCAACCGTACACATTCTGCACGATACTCGTAGTAAAAGCGTGCAAAGCTTCTTCTCATGTATATATATATGAGGGGAAGGCTGAAAGAATCGAGCAGCGGCTGATACAAAATCTGCACGTGTGAAAATCGCTCACAAATATTATCGGAGAGAAGAGCCGACTCGATGTGTGTCCTCTCCTATATACATATACTACTACGAATTTCCCTATTGCTCGTACGTATGTTTGCACTTCCGTATAAAATTTTCGAAATGGCGCGCGCGCGCTCTATCTGTATACAATGATGGATTTCCACACGCACGCGCCAAGTCCAACGTGCCTCAAATCCAATGTTTTTTTCGGGATCAAAGGATAGACAACGAATGTATATATTTTTTTTCAACGCTGTTGTTGTTATTATAACCTTTTTTTTTACAAGCGGGTGTACTTTTTTTCCTTCGCCCCTTTTTTTTTCATTCCTCGGGATTTGCGTATCTGTGCGTATGTGTACTAGCGAATGCGGAGTCGCGTTTACAGCGTCACGAATTTTTATGCTTTTCTTTATTTGTATCGTGAGCGAAAATGGGTTTGCCTGTTTTTCAAATCTGATTGGAAACACTGCGTGTAGGGTGGAATTCTGCACCATGTTTGAATATCTGTATAGTATAAGCGAATGTACAATTTTTTACATACAATATACAAATGTTGCATTTGTAAGTGATTTAGCATTATCTACTCTCGTCCATATATGTACTCAATAATTAAATGACTCAGCACATTCAGCTTCGAGCTTCAATTCCATATATTTCTAAAGTAGAAAGCAATTCACGTGAAATCAAGCGATCGCATACGCATTATCAGCGTGTATTATAATCTAATGTAAAACCCAACACTGTCCATCGCGGTATCACAAAACTATTTCTGGAATGAAAACTTTATTATTAGAAGAGAATCTTCAAATAATATGAATTCTTTCTATATGCGGACATTTGATAGCGGCCGGCTTCACGCTCGTCACCATAGACATTGTGCGCAACGCATAAATCTCGGAACTCTGCGCGCAGCTTTCCAAGTTCGCATACCGCGAAAACGCGCATATACCAGCGGAGATTATTATACATATATGTATATAGTCGGGCTATTCGCAGACTTTACAGCTAAGAAGCATTGACCGTGTTAAAGGTCACGATGAAACGGGTAATACATATATAATATCAATTTTTAACAAAAATTTTATTAATCCGATTCAGTCACTGTGAAGCTTACCTTCGCGATCTATACGTAGTAATATTAAAAGTACCAAACCGTAAAGTGAATACATCTTCTTTTAAATGTAATTACATACTGCAGCAGAGCCAAAAAGCAAAATCACCGCGCAGATGTAACATTGATAAAACACAGCGTGTACAGAACTTTCCGCGGTTCGAAATTTAAACAATCCAAAAGTTCGCAGGCCTCGAGCGGAGAGTTGGCGTAGAACAAGTTTCCTCTATATCTGCATACTCGGAACAACAGCCATTACAAATACACACACGCACACACACACACACACACAGAGAGAGAGAAAGAGACGAGAGGCAGCAGCAGCGAACCGTCGGCTATTGCGGACTCTCGCGAAAAACTGCATCGCCTCGCACTTTGTACAAAGCTACGAGTCTGTCTCTCTCTCTCTCTCTCTCTGCTGTACACATTGTGCTGACTCTCGCGCTTATTCTCGCCATCTCCCGCTCCCCTTCTTACGGCCTCTAACGCTCGCGCGTTATAAGGCGACTTGTGCAGAAAAGAATAACATACGTTTATAATAAGACACCCCCTTGCGCAGTAAGAAACCAGCTGAATATATACATATACATATATTTATATATATACGCGTACTGCGAGGGCTCGATATTATGACGTCAGAAATGATACGACCGACTAATTTCGACCCCGAGGCTTTGCAAGAACAAAAGACCGATTGGTGTGCGTGTGTGTGTAGCTGTGCTGGTAAAATTTATGGGAGAGAGAGAGAGAGGCACATTCGAGTCCTGGAAGTGTGTTGTTCGAAAAATACGAGAGGCCCCGGAATAATTAAATGTAAATAAATTTAAAGTCGAGAAAAAAATTTACTCTCCCAAGGGCGATAAAGTAATTGCGTTGCATTAGAAAACACCATAGTATTGCAGAGCATTAATTAGTTGAACTTTTGGTATTCGTTTAATTATACAGTGCTCGTGTACTAACCAAAAGTTTTATATATATATCCAAGCGAAAATGGAACAGAAATAATGACAAAAGAAAGCGAGAGACGAACAGAGCAAGCAAGTCGCAAAGGAGACGAAAAAAAAAAGAAAAGAAAATAAAGTAACTACTTGTGGCGAGAAGAACGTCGGTATATAGACGGTACACCGGTGCTGCTGTTGCTGCTGCACGTCTATACCGCCTCGACATAACCGCTTGGTTTGCGCGTACACACTTAGCACGAAGCGTATAATATCGTCAATGTACACACGTAGCAAATACAATGTCGCGGCAAGCGTCGGAGAAACAGAAACAGCTGGCGCGAAGTGCGGTAACCTTATACCTCGTGCGCACACGTCGCTTTATCAGATTACGCCTTCGTGCGCAAGACTTATGTAGCCATTTTTTTTTCTTCCATAAACTTATTATTGGCCCAACACCGCACGCAATGTATGCGTATTATTACACATTGGTCTGCCTTTTATTAGAGACGTGTATGTGTGTAGGGGGAAGTGTATTATAGAGTTTGGATTTCTATGTGTGTAATTAGCTCGGGCTACGGTGTGTTTTGGGTACATCGAAACGCGAATTTTCAAAGCAGCGAGTTCTGTCGATTGTACGTTTACGAATGGCGATTTTTAAAACACTTTGAAGTTTTTGCCCGATTATTATTAAGATGTTTATACTCAGCGATTTGAAGCTTATACATTCTAGTTTCTGCATTATTCCACTATGTGGTTTAATTTGTACGTATTTCATTCGTGTCAGAAATGAAACCCTTTAAATCATCGATACTGTAAAAAAGAAAAAAACTATCGACTCTCAAAAATGTTACAGCATCATACATATACTATAACACAGAGAAAAAGACGAAGGTCACCAATCACGCAATAAATTAGTTCCGAGCAGCTCCTTTATCTCATCGCGCCCAATCAGATGTAAGCATTTTTCAAGCCCTGCACGTTAAAACTTCATATATTCAAATCCCTCATCCCCACTCGAACTCTAAGCACAAAAGCGCTTAATATACAAAATGAGCAATAAGATCGTTACGATTCTAAATGCAGCGGCGCACATTCACACACAAAAATAAAGTCACATGATGACACACAAACACGCGCGCGCACACAGACACAGAGAAATCCAGACTCTGTCGGAGCAGCAACCCCATGCACGGGATACTTATATAT